>JAPVLO010000941.1:0-282668 GCA_027257055.1 Cephalopachus bancanus
CTCCCAAGGCACGGGATTACAGGCTGAGCTACCGAGACGGGCCCGCAATAAAGTTTAAAAAATTTGTATGTAGGCTGAGCTCAGCCTGTAATCTCATGCTTTGGGAGGCTGAGGTGAGTGGATGGCCTGAGATCGCGGGTTCGAGACCCCCTGGGCAGCGAGACCTCGTCTCTACAAAAATCAAAAATTAGCCGGCGTGGTAGCACATGCCTGTAATTCCGGCTACTCGGAAGCTGAGGTGGAAGGATCGCCGAGCCCAGCAGGTCGAGGCTGCGGTGGGGGAGCGGCCACTGCACTCCAGTTGGGCGACGAGTGAGACTCCAACTCAAAAAAAAAAAAAAAAAACACTTGCTGAAAAGGGGGGTAGTTTTCGTTCCCAGTCTTTAATCTTGAAATGAGACCTTGACCAGGCAGGTGTAGTATATATACAGTAATACTTTCTGTCTTCTATTTTAAAAACAGAGCAAGGCATACCAAATTCTGGTGACTTAACCTTTATTTGGAGAGGGCTGTTCCTTACGGAGTGGGTGGAAGGTTATGTGTGGTGCTCGTCTGGACCAGTGATTGATGTTTGTATAGAGATCTCTTATTTTCCGGAGACACGATGCCACTGCTGTAGAACACAAACAGCACCGATAAACTGTAGTAATCATCACGAAGGGGGGTTGGGAAAGAAGGCTTTAAGGCAGCATCCCTCTGGGAAAGTGGCTCTGCAAACATGTCCTTCAAGCTCGAGGGGCAAAGTTCTAGCAGGGAGGGCTGGGTGTCCTAGGAGCCTTTTGCTTCTCGACCTTGCTATGGTCTCTGCCCTACCCGGGACTGGAGTTTCCTCACCTGCAAAATGGTGGAGCTGCCACCGACGAAAGCCCCCAGGCGTCTCCTGCAACCCCCGGCTTTTACTCCGCCCTCGAGGGTGGGGCGGGGCGGAGCGGGGCGGGGCGGGGTTAACGTCTGGTCACAAGCCACGCCCCACCGCTGGACCGTCTCTTCCCTTCTTTCCGCTTCCCGCCCTCTAACTGCCCCGCGGTGAGGTCACGCGGGGGACGTCACCGGGTTGTGACGCCACTAAGGGGCGGGCATCCGGGAGAGGAAGGGGCGGGGCCGGCTCTGGCGGCGCGTGCGCAGTGGGCGCGGCGCGCGAGGAGGTGGAGGCGGGGGAGAAGCTAGAGGGGGCGGCGGCGGGGGCGGCGGCGGAGGCGGCGGCGCGGGGGGGGTGGGGGGGGGGGGAGCTTGAGAGTGAGTGAGTGGCTGAGTTTACCCCTATGAGGCGGTGAGAGGCCCGGGGCCTACCTCCAAGGAGCGGGGTCGCGGCGCCACCACAGCGGGCCCCCCCCGGGTCCCCGGGCCCGCGGCGCGGCGGCGGCGGCGGCGGGGTTTTTGGAGAAGGGGGGAGCGAGTGTCTGGCCCCGCCATGGAGGGCATGGACGGGGACCTGGACCCAGAGCTGATGCAGAAGTTCAGCTGCCGGGGCACCCCCGACAAGGACGTTCATCCCCGAGTTCCAGAGGTTGCTCGGCTTCCAGCTCAACCCCGCCGGCTGCGCCTTCTTCCTGGACATGCCCAAACGGGTGACCCGGGCCCCGCCGCGCCAGCGCTGGCAGCGGCCTCGGGCCCCGACCCCAGGGGCAGGGGGGGCCGGCCAGGCACTGAGGGGCACCCCCTTCCCGGGGGGGGGAGGGCGAGTGAAAAATTTTGGGGGGCTGATCAGGGCTAGAGTTAGGGGCCACGGAGGCAGAGGGGCGGAAGGTTGGGCGCGTTCCTGAGGTTCTGCGCGGATTAGGGCCGAGGAACATGGGAAGAGGAAAAAGACTTTTGGCATCGAGGCTTGTGGTAGACCGGGGGGAAAGAAGAGGATTTGGTTTTGGCCAAGGGTAAAAAAACATTGGATTTAGGGGATGGGGAGAAATGATGGGGTTGGGGTTAGGGGCTGAGGATGCCAGGATTGGGTGAAATTTCTGGGGTAGGACTAGATGCTGTGGAAGAACCTGGGGCACCGGAGAGACTTGTGAGTTAGGAGCTGAGAAGAAAAATAATGTGTGTGTGTGTGTGTGTGTGTGTGTGTTGTGTGTGTGTGTCTGTCTCTGTCCGAGGACAGATAGGAAAAGAAGAAGAATATTATGGGGGAGACTAGTGAGCATGCTTTGGGAGATGACTTTCTGAAGAGTTGTGCCGGAAAGGAGTAGGCTGTTACCAAATCTACAAATGGAGGACCGGAAGTGTTAGACCTGGGACAGGGCCTGGGGAAAACCTTAGGAAAAGTGGGGAAAGGAGATGATCTTGGGGGGCCGAGGGGACTTTCTGAAGGGACTGAAGCTCTGGGCAGGGAGTTCAACGAGGGAACTTTGAGAAAGCTCTACAGAAACTGGGAGTGAGGAGGGCCTTATCTGAAAGAAAACTGGGTTGGTAGATGTTTGGGAAAATTGAGAACTTGACTTAGGCTGGGAACCTAGTATTTCTGGCTTATGGTCACCTTGTAGAAAACTGAATTGGAGCAGAAGACTCCCGCTCGCGAAGGGTGTTTCTTGGCTTTGGAAGTAGTACTTGCTGTTTTTGATAAGCAAGTCTTCCCTTTGTACTCTGAGTAGGGGTTGTTGAGTTCACTCCGGGTGAGGGTGGAAGTGGAGATGTTAGCCTTCCTTTGAAAGGATTTCAGGTAAAGCAACAAATCTTTGGGCAAAAGTCAGTGGGGTGCATGCACTTTGCTCTCTTTGCTGGGTATTCAGTCTCCTGACATGTGGAATCTTGTTTCTCTTGGCATCATTTGAACAACCAGCCTCCCCTTGATTCCATGTCCACTAAATGCCTCATCCAATGCTGGAAATGAGGCTGTAAGCCTAGTTTTATTAATAATTTCACTCCTCCCCTAGCCCTATCCTGGATGCTGCTCATCTGTTAATGGGAACCTTGTAGCTGCGGCTATATCAAAGCTCGTGTATAATTTTTTTTTCCTGTGCATCATATTTGAAGGGTCCTAGTATTTTATCCATTCAGCTATTATAGCATGAATGGGATTGAATTTATAGATGTTTAGAAACTCTTTGAGACACTAGATACAGGAGACAGTCTCTAGAATTAAATAGTCATTTGTGATCTCCGCTTTTATCTTTTATATGTTCAGATGACCTCAGGTAGATACTGTAGCCTGTTGTCGTTTTCTGACCACCAATCTATAGTGTTTAGTCAGAGAGTGACATGTAAGTGATTGAACACACTAAGAAAGAGCTTTTATGCTGGTGAAATTTAGAAGTAAAGTTATGTCTTGAGGAGAGTTCTCTTGTCTGCTTGCTTCCCACCTCCTGCTCTTTTTCTTCCTTGTTTACACTTGTTCAGCATAGGAAACTAGGCATATTGTTGCTGCCAGTTTGGTAAGGAAGGATCATTATTTCTCCCCACTCCTTGTGAATCGGAGTTTTTCAACGCTGCCCTAATAAGTTTTAAGTTCCTTAGAGTCAGTCTTTATTAGTACAATTATTATGATTACAAAACCATTGTAATAAATTTTATATGTTTGAGGTGTGTGTGTTTAAAATCTAAGATTGTTTTTAGGAAAAAAAAATTCAATCTGAGTTTTTAAATACAAGGAGTAGCATGTATACTGATGACATGTTATTTTTGTAAACGTAAGATGCTTTTTTTATTTTAAAGAAGTGGGGTACAATTCAGGGCTAGGTATACAGGTGTTGATTATGCAGGTACCCTTGTTGATGAGTTATGCCCCCTCCCTCTCCTAGCAGTTTCCCTCAACTGCCAATCCCCCCCCACAGTTTCCCCGCTACTGCCAATCGCTTTCTTATAGTATTATAATTGTTCAAGTTCCGCTTGTGAGTGAGAACATATGGTACTCTGCTCTTTGTTTCTGTGATAGATCACTGAGTATGATTGACCCTAAATCCATCCAAGTTGCTGCAAAGTCCATATGTAAGATACATTTCTGAGCAAAGGAGAGAGCCATTAAAAAAATATGTTCTGTTTTTTTTTTTAATTATTATTTTTTTTAAGTTGGAGTCTCATTCTGTTGCCCAGGCTGGAGTGCAGTGACACACTCATGGCCACCCCAGCGTCGACCTGCTGGACTCCAGCGATCATTCCACCTCAGCCTTCCAAGTAGCTGGAACTACAGGCGCATGCTACCACGCCCAGCTAATTTTTGATTTATTGTAGAAACGAGGTCTCACCAAGTTGCCTTGGTTGGTCTCAAACCCGCGGCCTCAGGCAATCCACTCACCTCGGCCTCCCAAAGTGCTGGGATTACAGGCTGAGCCACCAAGCCTAGCCGACAGATATTTTTTTTTAAGCAAACATCCATCATAATTAATAAAACCTAGGTAAATATATACATGCATGTGTGCATACTTGATCAAAGTACTTGTGTGTGTTGCTCAAGTAAAAACTGAAGTCTAGAAATGTGTTGTTTCTAAGTATCATTTAATTTCTGACTTGGACAACTGTTGAGATAATTCTAATACAGGCTGGCAGAAAATCTCATATTGCTGTGTTGGTTAACCTGTTGAATTGAATTAACCTTCCTGTAACTTCATAAGTGTCTTCTTTTGGTTGTAATAAATAATCATCATTCAGTTGTCTGATGACTGTTAAAAAATAATGTGGTAGCCGGGCTCGGTGGCTCAGCCTGTAATCCCGCGCCTTTGGGAGGCTGAGGTGAGTGGATTGCCTGAGCCCGCGGGTTCGAGACCCGCCTGGGCAGGCGAACCTCATCTCTACAAAAATAAAAAAATTTACCGAGGGGTAGCGCCCGCCTGTAATTCTGGCTACTGGGAAGGCGAGGGGGAAAAGGTTGCCGGACCCCACGGGTCGGGGCTGCGGTGGCTGGGAGGGGCCACTGCACTCCAGTCGGGGCGACAGAGTGAGACTCCAACTAAAAAAAAAAAAATAATAATAATAATGTGGTAAATTAAAAATCGTTATTTTAAAATGAAGACCGTGAGTCTTCTAAAATGAAGGCTGAGTTGGAAAGATTATGCCTTTGTTTTCCAAAGTAAGAATTTATTTTTTGTTGTCATTTAAAAAAAACTTACTAAATTAAATGTTTTGGCCTTGTAACTTGTGTATTCTGTAAACACAGATTTTTTGGGGATCTGAGGTTGACAAAATTGCGTAGATGTTTCTATTTATTTGCTTTAGAACCAAGTATTGTTTTCAGTTGAGCATGTTTGTAGTGTTACACCTGAGCTGGCAACCATGCTGCTAGAGATTGATGGGACTGCCTGTTAACAAAAGTAGTCACTTTTCAGTTCCTAAGTGAGTGCATAAAGTGAATAAATGGTGTGGTGAAAAGCTAACCCAATATCTGAAGCCAAACTGAAATGACTTCTAGATTTGTATAACTTTCTATAGGTGGAATGTCTTAAAGATAACTAATGAGCTGTGAATATACAACTTGGAATTCTAAAACTGGAAATGGGCTTAAGAGATCCTCTAGATTATTTCAACTTTTCCTGCAGATTTTTTTTTGAGTCGGAGTCTCACTTTTGCCCAGGCTGTAGTGCAGTGGCATGCTCATAGTCACTGCTGCCTGACCTGCTGGATTCAGGTGATTCTTCTGCCTCAGCCTTCCAAGTAGCTGGAACCACAGGTGTGTGCCATCACACCCGGCTAATTTTTTTTTTTTTTTTTTGGATTTATTGTAGAGAGAGATCTCGCCATGTTGCCCAGGCTGGTCTTGGATCCCTGGACTCAGGCAGTTCTCTCGCCTCCACCTCCCAAAGTGCTGGGATTATAGGCATGAGCCACCACGCCTGGCCAGAATTGCTTCTAACCCTTTCAAGATAGTCATCTGTTTTACTCTTGTATCCCTAAAGGCAGAGATTTGTGTGACACATTGTTATAATATTTTATTATAAATATTTAGTTAGAATTATGCCAAAACTAAATCTTGCTTGCTGCGATTTAAGCTTTTTTCATTTGCTTTTGTCTTTCTAGGAGATGAAGACTATTTAATAAGCACTCTCCTTAAGAGATCAGAAATGTATTCAAATTACTTTAAGTTTTCAACTACTTGAAATTTAAACTCTTTCACTGTAATGGGTTTGTCTTTAATTGATTTATATATTTTTTTTCAAATTGGCTTATACATATTTTTCAGGGGAAACCAACAAGATTCAGAGGAGAGAGCTTTCGTGGAATGAAAAAAAATTATGGTAAAATATACATAACAATGCTTATAATTTTAAAAAATTTGAAGTGTACAGATCGGTGTTACTTAAGATTTTAAACTCACTTCTCACTCTCAGTCATTTATCCTTATGTGTTCAGTGTGAGTTGTCCTTGAGCAACTGTGACAAGAAGCAAATATGCTTCTAGATTTTTAGAGGACATTAACTTAGGAGTTAGTACTGGCTTTATTTCTCAGTATAGATGTGAAATCATGCTTTTGGTGTCATGTCTAAGAAATCTTTGTCTAACCCAAGGTCTCAAAGATTTCCTCCAACTCCTTCCAGGAGTTTTTTAGTTGTTGTTTTTTTTGTGTGAGTTGGAATCTCACTCTGTCGCCCAGGCTGGAGTGCAGTGGCACGCTCATGGCCACCACAGCCTCGACCTGCTGGGGTTTGGGCGATCCTTCTGCCTCAGCCATCCAGGTAGCTGGAACCACAGGCACATGGAACCCACTCCTAGCTAATTTTTTTATTTACTGTAAAGACGAGGTCTCTCAAGTTGCCCAGGTTGGTCTTGAACCCCTGAACTCAGCCAATCCTCTCGCCTTGGCCTCCCAAAGTGCTGGGATCACAGACTTGAGCCATCACGCCTGGCCAATAAAATATCTTTTACTAGCATATAGACAGCGTTGACCTTTTGTCTTCCTCTTGATAGGCTAGTGCTCTGACCTTTTGGCATTGCAGCATCCGGGATTGCTTCCAGGTATCTTCAGATCAGTGTGTATGTTTTAGAACACTACATACATCCACCGTGGATAGAACAGATGCTCTCTAGAAAAGTAACTTGGAAAAAGCATTTTGTAAAATATAATATTCTATTGACTTTCTCAGCATTGTCAGAGGCAGTTTACTAGATGAAATAAAGATGTAACCACAAAGCAATGAAATAAAATGAGAATCTAGATGTGAAAATCTGTTGTGCCTCTTAACTGACCTAACAGTGCCTTGTCTGCCTAGTCTTACTCCATTTCTAAGAGTTGTCTGGTTTTATTTCTTTACATTTAGGTTGTTGATTCATTTTGAGTCAATTTTTGTGTATGGTGTGAGATGGGAGCCAACTTCATTCTGTGCAGCTTAATTTTGATGATGTTTATGCTCTGGGACTAGCTTCTCATTGACACTGCATTTAATGTATCCTTTACTTGTTTAAATGTATGCTTTACTTTCTTGGCCATCACTAAAAATTGGGCCAGAAAAGTGTGCAGGGTTTTCTGGTGGGCAGAAAACTTAAGGATGTTCTATTACTACCCAAAACCAGTTGTGTTTAAAGGTCAATTTATACTTTTCCCACTCCAGCCAGCTTTTCTTTCTGATTTGATTTTTCCTTGTTCTTTTAGTAACTCCAGTGTTCTCTTAGATGTTCGACTTGAACTGAATTATTTCCAAGGCCCTTTCTTTCCTCGACACCCCAGTTCATTTGCCAAATCCAGTTAATTTTCACCTGGACTTGACAGTGTACTTCCAAGCTCTCTGATTTTTCCATTCCCCTGTCACAGCCTTAGTTTACAGATTATATTATCAATTTAACAAAGTAGCATAGGCGTAGTCTCCAAATCTCTTTTCTGTACCTCACTTTCTTTCTTCCAGTCCATTTTGTGGACATACTTTTATTAGATCAGTATTTCTAAATCACAACTTTGATCTTGGCCCTTTTCTCAGAAACCTCTAACAGTGTCTTACCACATAAAGAGCATAGAGCTTTAGCTCGACATTGATTCAAACCCTGCAAAGATTGGTCCTAGTTTACCTTCTTTTCCTTTTCCTGGCATATACTTCTACTGAATAGTCTACTTCTCTCTGCTTCATTCAAACTAGACTGGTGCTCATTCCTACATACACTTTCTTTTTTGATTTGGAGTCTCACTCTGTCTCCCTGGCTGGAGTGCAGTGGCAGGATCACAGCTCACTGTAGCCTTACCTTCCTCAGCTCAGCCTTCCAAGTAGCTGGGACTACAGGCATGTGCCACTACACCTGGCTAATTTTTGATTTATTTGTCTAGATGAGTTCTCGCTGTGTTGCCCAAGTTGGTCTTGAACTCCTGGGCTCAAGCAGTCCTCTTGACTCGACCTCCCAAGTGCTGGGATTACAGGTGTGAGCCATTGTCCTCAGCCCACACATAGTTTTGCTTTCCCAATTTTTTTTTTTTTGAGTTGAACTCTCACTCTATCGCCCAGACTGGAGTGCAGTGGCCGCTCCCGGCCACCGTAGCCTCGACCTGCTGGGCTCCAACGATCCCTCCGCCTCAGCCTTCCAAGTAGCTGGAACTACAGGCACACGCTACCACGCCCGGCTAATTTTTTGGTTTATTGTAGAGATGAGGTCTACCAAGTTGCCCAGGTGGGATTCTAACCCGCGGGCTCAGGCAATCCATTCACCTCAGCCTCCCAAGGCGCAGGATTACAGGCTGAGACACCGAGCCCGACTTGCTTTCCCAATTTTAAGCTCTTTGCTTTTTCCTAGAATACTGTTTTTTCCTTTCTTCCTACCTCTTAAAGTCCTACTGTTTGTCTGAAATTGGCATACTGATCATTGTTCTTAGTATTTTCTTTTTCCTTTTTTTGAGTGGGAGTCTCTGTTGGCCTAGGCTGGAGTGCAGTGGAACTCTCACGGCCACCACAGCCTTGGGCTGCCAGACTCAGGTGATCCCTCTGCCTCAGCCTTCCAAGTGGCTGGAGGCACAGGCGTGCAGCACTATGCCTGGCTAATTTTTTTGTTGTTGTTGTTTATTGTAGAGACCAGGTCTCACCAAGTTGCCTAGGCTGGTCTTGAAACCCTGGACTCAGGCAGTCCTCTCGCCTCTGCCTCCGAGTGTTGGGATTATAGACATGAGCTGCTGCGCCCACCAGTAGTGTTCTTTTTGAACTTCTCCTCTGTTACCTTTTTTTAAAAATGTATTTTAAAAAAAAAATTTTTTTTTTTTAGTTGGAGTCTCACTCTGTTGCAGTGGAGACTGGAGTGCAGTGGCTGCTCCCAGCCACCACAGCCTCAACCTGCTGGGCTCCGGCGATCCTTCTGCCTCAGCCTTCCGAGTAGCTGGAATTACAGGCACATGCTACCATGTTCTGCTGATTTTTTGATTTTTATTGTAGAGATAAGGTCTCTCCAAGTTGCCCTGGTGGGTCT
This sequence comes from Cephalopachus bancanus, assembly GCA_027257055.1. Lineage (NCBI taxonomy): Eukaryota > Metazoa > Chordata > Mammalia > Primates > Tarsiidae > Cephalopachus > Cephalopachus bancanus. The sequence continues at coordinate 9,298 of JAPVLO010000941.1, forward strand.
TGAACCCGCGGGCTCAGGCAATCCACTCACCTCAGCTTTCCAAGGCACGGGATTACAGGCTAAGCCACAAAGCCAGGCTTAAAAAAATTTTAAAGATAGGGAGTACAATTCAGAATTAAGTACATAAGTGGTCATTCATTGTACAAATAAAGTTTGGGTCTCCCTTTGGTCTCCTCCTCTGTCGCCCAGACTGGAGTGCAATGGCCGCTCCTGGCCACTGCAACCTCAACCTGCTGGGCTCCGGCGATCCTTCCACCTCAGCCTTCCCAGTAGCCGGGAAATTTCAGGCATTGCTACCACGCCCAGCTGATTTTTTTATTTATTGTAGAGATGAGGTCTTGCTGCCCAGGCGGGTCTCGAACCCACAGGCTCAGGCAATCCACTCACCTCAGCCTCCCAAAGGCGTGGGATTACAGGCTGAGCCACCGAGCCGGCCTATCTCTTGCCTTTTTAAAATAGCATTTATTGTGTACACAAACACACTCTTTTTTTTTTCTGTTTGTTTTTTGTTTTTTTTGAGTTGGAGTCTCACTGTCGCCTAGACTGGAGTGCAGTGGCCGCTCCCGGGCACCGCAGCCTCGACCTGCTGGGCTCCGGCGATCCTTCCGCTTCAGCCTTCTGAGTAGCCTGAATTATAGGCGTGTGCTACCACGCCCGGCTAATTTTTTTGATTTATTGTAGAGATGAGGTCTCGCCTGCCCAGGCGGGTCTCGAACCTGTGGGCTCAGGCAATCCACTCACCTCAGCCTCCCAAAGGCACGGGATTGTAGTCTGAGCCACCAAGCCCGGCTACAAACACATTCTTAAAAGGACAGTGCCCCTAACAGTCCTAGTTTCTCCCTAAGCCTCTTATGCAGTCCCTTGGTTACATAGTCAGTGTTCGGTAAACACTTGTTGAAGTAATTAATACATGAAGGTAGGTGGGAGAAAAAAGTTTAATTTTTATGGAATATTTGAAGTCTAGTTTGTTAGAAGAAACAAGTCCTAAAGCCTAATCTCTTTTTCATGATGTTTCTAGATTTAATTTTTGGGCATGAGATTCTTTTTTTTTTTTTTTTTTTTTGAGTTGGAGTCTCGCTCTGTTGTCCAGGCTAGAATGCAGTGACATGCTTATTATGGCCACCGCAGCCTTGACCTGCTGGACTCAGGTGATCCTTCTACCTCAGCCTTTCAAGTAGCTGGAACCACAGGCATGTGCCACCATGCCTGGCTAACCTTTTTTTTTTTTAAGTTGGAGTCTCACTTCGTTGCCCAAGCTGGAGTACAGCGGCATACTCACAGCCACCCCAGTGTCGATCTGCTGGGCTCTAGCAATTCTTCCGCCTCAGCCTTCCAAGTACCCAGAACTACGCGCCCAGCTAATTTTCCATTTATTGTAGATATGCCTGGCTGGAATCGAACCTGGGCCTCAGGCAATCCACTTGCCTCCACCTCCCAAAGTGCTGGGATTACAGGCTGAGCCACTGAACTTGGCCATAATTTTTGATTTATTGTAGAGATGAGGTCTCACCAAGTTACGCAGGCTGATCTTGAACCCCTGGACTCAGGCCTGGTCTGGCGTCCACCTCCTGAATGACTGGGATTACAGGCGTGAGTCACCGAAATTTATATGTGTTGATAGTTGCGTGTGTCACATGAAAACAAACTTAGATATCCATTTTGTTAAATATAAATTTTTTATTTTATTTTATTTTTTGAGTCAGAGTCTCACTCTTGTCTCCCAGGCTGGAGTGCAGCATGCTGCTCACGGCCACCCCATCCTCTACCTGGAGGGCTTAGGTGAATCTTCTACCTCAACCTTCCAAGTAGCTGGAAATAGAGACTCACACCAGTATATATAAATTATTATTATTATTATTATTTTTATTTTTTTGAGTTGGAGTCTCACTCCGTCACCCAGACGGGAGTGCAGTGGCCGCTCCCGGCCACCGCAGCCTCGACCTGCTGGGCTCCGGCGATCCTTCCGCCTCAACCTTCTAGTAGCCGGAATTACGGGCACGCGCTACCATGCCTGGCTGATTTTTTGATTTATTGTAGAGATGAGGTCTCGCCAAGTTGCCCAGGCGGGTCTCGAACCCGCGGGCTCAGGCAATCCACTCACCTTAGCCTCCCAAAGTGCGGGATTACAGGCTGAGCCACTGAGCCCAGTTTATATAAATTTTTAACAGCAGTGATTATTGTTGTTAATAATTGATTTGGACCCTATAAAAGTTGGCCCCACCTTATCTACCATTTCAAGCATATTTCCTTTGTTGTTTTTTTTTTTTTTGCTAAAAAAATTAAAGTGTCCCGGGGCTCGGTGGCTCAGCCTGTAATCCCGCGCCTTTGGGGGGCTGGGGTGAGTGGATTCCCTGACCCCGGGGGTTCGAGACCCGCCGGGGCACAAACCCCATCTCTACAATAAATCAAAAAATCACCCGGGCATGGTATGCATGCCTGTAATTCCGGCTACAGGGAAGGCTGAGGCAGAAGGATCGCCGAGCCCAGCAGGTCGAGGCTGCGGGGGCCGGAAGCGGCCACAGCACTCCAGCAGTCTGGGCGACAGAGTGAGACTCCAACTCAAAAAAAAAAAATTAAAGTGTGTATTTATTCGATACCTAGTATAGATCAGGAATGAAAGATTCTAGGTGCTTGGGATATATACTAAACAAAATAGCTTTCTGCACTACCTGCAGAGGGGTCCATACGGCGTTGTTTTCAATTCCCATCATAACTTAAAGGGAAACTTTCACAATTGTCCGGAGCCCTTGACGTCCTGCAAATGAAGGAGGAGGATGTTCTCAAATTCCTTGCAGCAAGCACCCACTTAGGTGGCACCAACCTTGACTTCCAAATGGAGCAGTACATCTCCGGGCGCTGCCTCGCGGCCTCATCCTTGATTCATTCATTCGGGGGTTGCAGATGCAGCCGTGGCCGCTCGGCCGGAGCCCCTCAGGCCCCGCGGCCATGCCTCAGGGATTCCGCTGCCTCTCCTGGTCCATATTTCCTTTGTATAGCCTTTGTCATTCAGTTTATGAGGGAATTTATTTAGAAAAATGAGGTAGGCAGTTATTTAGATGTGAATGGACAAAACTATTTTGTAAGCTCTCTAAAATTCTCTCAGATCTTTGCCAGTGTGTTTCCATTGAGGGAAAACTGTAAAAATATAAGCACATGATAACTTAAAATAGTTTAGAAAGGCCTAAGCAGGGATTGCAAACTAAAATACCTATAGGTACCAGATGGGTAGCAAAGAAGTATGTGTGAGCTGGAAAGCACTTGCCTTTTGTAAAGCAGGTGTCTGATATTTGGCTTAAGTCAAGTGTTGCCTTGATGGAATGGATGCCCAGTGTTAGATTTTTACATTTTTTTCAAGAGAAGTCAAAAATGCAGATTTTTATGGGAAGTGTCGTGCTTTTTAAATGTTGGCAGTTCATGTAGTTTTAAAACACTGGGCCAAATAAAGTACATCATCTGTAGACAGGTTGTAGTCCTTGGGCCACTCGCTTTGTAACCTGTGTACTAAAAGTAAAAATCAAACATTCCCTCCGGTTTCCAGATACAGACACTGCTAACAATTTCTTCTGTACCTTTTAGAAAATTTCTTTGCGTACAGATAGCATACATATACTTTTCGTTGCATAGTATACATAGTTTTTTTTTTTGTTTTTTTTTTTGTTGAGTTGGAGTCTCACTCTGTCGGCCAGACTGGAGTGCAATGGCCCCTCCCAGCCACCGCAGGCTCTACCTGCTGGGCTCCCGCGATCCTTCCGCCTCAGCCTTCCAAGTAGCCGGAATTACAGGCATGTGCTACCATGCCTGGCTGATTTTTTGATTTATTGTAGAGATGAGGTCACGCTGCCCAGGCGGGTCTCGAACCCACAGGCTCAGGCAATCCACTCACCTCAGCCTCCCAAAGGCACGGAATTACAGGCTGAGCCACCAGGCCCGGCCAGTATACACAGATTTTTATGCATGTGTCTATATGTAAAATTATATATAGATTTTTTTTTTTTTGAGTTGGAGTCTCACTCTGTTGCCCAGACTGGAGTGCAGTGGCCGCTCCCGGCCACCGCAGCCTCGACCTGCTGGGCTCCGGCGATCCTTCCGCCTCAGCCTTCCCAGTAGCTGGAATTGCAGGCGCGCGCTACCACGCCCGGTTGATTTTTTTTTTATTTATTGTAGAGATGAGGTCTCGCTGCCCAGGCGGGTCTCGAACCCGCGGGCTCAGGCAATCCACTCACCTCGGCCTCCCAAAGGCGCGGGATTACAGGCTGAGCCACCGAGCCCGGCTTATATATAGATTTTTTTTTTTTTTTTTTTTTTTTTTTTGAGTTGGAGTCTCACTCTGTCGCCCAGACTGGAGTGCAGTGGCCGCTCCCGGGCCCCCGCAACCTCAACCTGCTGGGGTCTAGCGATCCTTCCTCCTCAGCCTTCCGTGTAGCCAGAATTACAGGCATGCGCTACCATGCCCGGCTGATTTTTTGATTTATTGTAGAGATGAGGTCTCGCTGCCCAGGCGGGTCTCGAACCCGCGGGCTCAGGCAATCCACTCACCTCAGCCTCCCAAAGGCGCGGGATTACAGGCTGAGCCACCGAGCCCGGCTTATATATAGATTTTTAATAGCAGTGATTATTGTTGTTAATTGATTTTTCTCTCCAGAGTAGTGGATGCTAGGGCTCTCCCTACCTCCTTTGGTTCAGTGAGAAATGAATTTAGTTAGCTGGGCTCGGTGGCTCAGCCTGTAATCCTGCACTTTGGGAGACTGAGGTGAGTGGATTGCCTGAGCCCGCGGGTTTGAGACCTGCCTGGGCGACGAGACCTCATCTCTACAATAAATCAAAAATTAGCTGGGCGTGGTAGCGTGCGCCTGTAGTTCCAGCTACTTGGAAGGCTGAGGCGGAGGGATCACTGGAACCCAGCAGGTTGAGGCAGCAGTGGCTGGGAGCGGCCACTGCTCTCCAGTCTGGGTGACAGAATGAGACTCCAACTCAAAAAAAAAAAAAAAAAAAAGTGAATTAGAGAGAGAAAGAGGAGGGAGGGCCGGGCTCGGTGGCTCAGCCTGTAATCCCGCGCCTTTGGGAGGCTGAGGTGAGTGGATTGCCTGAGTCCGTGGGTTCGAGACCCACCTGGGCAGGCGAGACCTTATCTCTACAATAAATCAAAAAAAAAAAAATTAGCCGGGCGTGGTAGCGCGCCTGCAATTCCGGCTACTCGGAAGGCTGAGGCGGAAGGATCGCCGGAGCCCAGCAGGTCGAGGCTGCGGTGGCCGGGAGCGGCCACTGCACTCCAGACTGGGCGACAGAGTGAGACTCCAACCTAAAAAAAAAAAGAGGAGGGAGAAAGAAGATTCACCTCCCTAAGGTGGGGGAGGGGACCGAAGCCAGGAGGCATGGTGATAGCCTTAGCTCAAAGAGTCTAGCAAGGAAATGGCCTATCCTTATTTCTTTAGAAAAGGGAAAGAAGTTCAGATAGGTTAAATAACTTAACCTAAAGTCACTTGGGTGGAAGTGGGATTCAAACATAAGTCATCTGAGACCAGAGTCTGTACTCCTGATTGCTGTGTTTTGCACATTGTCTGAATTTCCTATAACAAGTAACACAAACTGGGTGGTTGAAAACTACATAAATTTATTGTCTTGCAGTTTTGGAGACTAGAAATTCAAAAATCGAGTGTGTCAGGAGGATCATGATCCCTGCCAAGGTTAGGGCAGAATCCCTTCTTGCCTCTTCTTAGCTTTTGGTGGCTCCTGTTATTCTCCTTCCTTGGCTTGTAGTTAGTTAGTCTCTGCCTTAGTGATTACATAGCCTTCTTATGCGTCTCCAAGTCTTCTCCTCATAAGGATACGAGTCAGTTGGATTTAGCACTCACCCTAAACTAGAATGATTTCCCTTTTATTTTTTGGTTTTTTGTTTTGGTTTTTTTGTTTTTGTTTTTTTGAGTTGGAGTCTCACTCTGTCACCCAGACTGGAGAGCAGTGGCCGCTAACGGCCACTGAAGCCTCGACCTGCTGGGCTCCGGCGATCCTTCCGTCTCAGCCTTCCAATTAGCTGGAACTACAGGTGTGTGCTACCACAGCCGGCTAATTTTTTTTACTTATTGTAGAGATGAGGTCTTGCCAAGTTGCCCAGGCGCGTCTCAAACTCGCAGGCTCAGGCAATCCTCTCACCTTAGCTTCCCAAGGCACGGGATTACAGGCTGAGCCACCGAGCCCGGCTCCCTTTTGTTTTTTGAGTTAGAGTCTCACTCTGTCACCCAGGCTGGAGGGCAGTGGCATGCTCATGGCCACCCCAGCGTCAATCTGCTGGGCTCCAGCGATCCTTCCGTGTCAGCCTTCCAAGTAGCTGGAACTACAGGCATGCACTACCATGCCTAGCTAGTTTTTGTGATTTATTGTAGAGATGAGGTCTCACCATGGTGCCCAGTCTGGTCTCGAACCTGTGGACTCAGACAGTCTTCTCATCTCAGCCCCCAAAGTGCTGGGATTACATGCTTGAGCCACTGTGCCCAGCCAACCTCTTTTTAATGATTATATATATATATATATATATATATATATATTTTTTTTTTTTTTTTTTTTTTTTTGAGTTGGCGTCTTACTCTGTCGCCCAGACTGGAGTGCAGTGGCTGCTCCCGGCCACTGTAGCCTCAACCTGCTGGGCTCCGGTGATCCTTCTGCCTCAGCCTTCCGAGTAGGCGAAATTACAGGCGCGTGCTACCACACCCGGCTGAGTTTTTGATTTATTGTGGAGATGAGGTCTCGCTGCCCAGGCGGGTCTCGAACCCGCGGGCTCAGGTAATCCACTCACCTCAGCCTCCCAAAGCCGTGGGATTACAGGCTGAGCCACCGAGCCCGGCTAGCTTTTTTTTTTTTTTAAATTTAGAAAGCAGGATTGGTGACAGAGTGAGACTCTAACTTAAAAAAAAAAAAAAAAAAAAGAAAGAAAGCAGATTTATTGAGAGGACAGAAAAGCTCCCACAGTGGGTCGGGACCTGAAGGGTTTGCCCTCAACCATTTATTGACATAAACGCAGTATTGAACATTCTTTAGCTAAATCTTTGCTGCATTTTTAATTATTTCCTTATAATGTATTCCTAGAATTAGATTGCCAGGCTAAGGATTGCTGGACTAAAGATAAACATAGCTTTTAATGCTCTTAGTACTACTTAATTGCCAAATTGTCTTACTGCCTGTAATAAGTGTTTCTCTGATACTTTATCAATGCAGTACATTGAAATTGGGTTTTTTTAGTTTCACAGGCTAAAAAAATATTATTTTAATTTGTATCTTGTCTTTTTTTTTTTTTTTTTTTTTGAGTTGGAGTCTCACTCTGTCACCCACACTGGAGTGCAGTGGCCACTACCGGCTACCGCAGCCTCGACCTGCTGGGCTCCGGCGATCCTTCCACCTCAGCCTTCCAAGTAGCTGGAACTATAGGTGTGTGCTACAACACCCGGCTAATTTTTTGATTTATTGTAGAGATGAGGTCTCACCAAGTTGGCGATCCACTCAGGCAGTCCACTCACCTCAGCCTCCCAAAGTGCTGGGATTACAGATTGAGTCACCAGCCCGGCTTGTATCTTGTCATTTTTAATGAGTACTTTCATGTGCTAAAAGTCCATTGTATTCCTTTTATGAATTGACTGAACTTGCCCTTTGTCTGTTTTCCATAAAGAGGTTTACCTTTTTGGTAAATGAAATTTCTTCTCCCTCCATTGTACAAGTTATGATGCTGAATGTAAATGTAAAATGCCAGCAAATTTATGTCTAAGCAAGACAGTAAAGCTACTTATAATACTAAAATTTAATCACTGCTGTCAGTTTGTGTTCATATATGAATATATACAGATATTCATATGTATATCACATATTTAAAATTTGAATATAATTATATGCATATTGCTTTATAGCCTACTTTGAAATTTATATTGCAGTTATCTTTTCATATCTATTTTTCATGAATCCTAGTATTCCATTATTTGAGTATTATATAACTTATTTAAGCAGTTACTTATTGATTCTCTTCAGTTTTCCATTGTTAAAAATATATTCACAGCCGGGCTCAGTGGCTCAGCCTGTAATCCCGCGCCTTGGGAGGCTGAGGTGAGTGGATTGCCTGAACCCGTGGGTTCGAGACCCGCCTGGGCAACTTGGCGAGACCTCATCTCAGCAATAAATAAAATAATTAGCTGGCCGTGGTAGCGCACTCCTGTAATTCTGGCTACTTGGAAGGCTGAGGTGAAAGGATCACTGGAGCCCAGCAGGTCGAGGCTGCAGTGACCGGGAGCGGCCACTGCACTCCAGTCTGGGTGACAGTGAGACTCCAACTCAAAAAAAAAACTATGTTCACTTGTCTAATTATTATTATTATTATTTTTTGAGTTGGAGTCTCGCTCTGTTGCCCAGATTGGAACGCAGTGGCACGCTCCCAGCCACCGCAGCCTCGACCTGCTGGGCTTCTGCCTCAGTCTTCCAAGTAGCTGGAACTACAGGCAAGTACTACCACGCCTGGCTAATTTTTAATTTATTGTAGAAACGAGGTCTCACCAAGTTGCCCAGGTGGGTCTCAAACCCCGCGGGGTCAGGCAGTCCACTTTCCTGGGCCTCCCAAAGTGCTGTGATTACAGGCTGAGCCACCGAGCCTGGCCTGTTACCACCCTCTTAACCCAAGAATTATCTGTGTCTTTACATTGTTGCTGGTCTGATGCATTAAGAATGCATTGAATTTAATTTGTTTTGCTTTAATTATGAGTCAGATTAGACATCTTTATTGGCCTTTCTAGTTTTTAGTAACTTATTTGTGTTTTTCTCTTTGCCTCTGTGGGATTGTTATTCTTTGCCTCATTGACTTGTGTGAGCTGTTTACATATTAAGGAAAATAATTTCTTTTTTTTTTTTTTTTTTTTTTTTGGGTTGGAGTCTCACTCTGTCGCCCAGACTGGAGTGCAGTGGCCATGGCCGGCAGATTTTTTTGATTTATTGTAGAGATGAGGTCTTGCTACCCAGGTGGGTCTCGAACCCGTGGGCTCAGGCAATCCACTCACCTCAGCCTCCCAAGGCGCGGGATTACAGGCTGAGCCACCGAGCCCGGCTAGGAAAATAATTTCTTATTAAATTCTTGCTTTTGGCAAAACGTGGTGACTCAGCCTGTAATCCCAGCACTTTGGGAGGCCGAAGTGAGTGGATTGCCCGAGCCCACAGGTTCGAGATCTGCCTGGGCAACTTGGCGAGACCTCGTCTCTGCAATAAATCAAAAATTAGCCGGGTGTGGTAGTGTGCACCTGTAGTTCTGATTCCTTGGAAGGCTGAGGCAGAAGGATTGCTGGAGCCCAGCAGGTCGACGCTGGAGTGGCTGTGTGTGTGCCATGGCACTCCAGCCTGGGCCACGGATTGAGACTTCAACTCAAAAAAAACAAATTTTTTTTAAGGGACGTAACATTTTCTTCAGTTTTTATTTTATTTAATAGACATATCGCCGGGTTCGGTGGCTCAACCTGTAATCTCGCGCCTTTGGGAGGCTGAGGTGAGTGGATTGCCTGAGCCTGCGGGTTCGAGACCCGCCTGGGCAACTTGGCGAGACCTCATCTCTACAATAAATCAAAAATTAGCCGGGTTGGTACGTGCGCCTGTAGTTCCAGCTACTTGGAAGGTTGAGGCGGAAGGATCGCTGGAGCCCAGCAGGTTGAGGCTGCAGTGGCTGGGAGCGGCCACTGCGCTCCCGTCTGGGCGACAGAGTGAGACTCCAACTAACAACAACAACAAAAAATAGATATACCTAGTTTAAAGAGTAAAATGGTTTTGTAGACTTGTTAAAAGGGAGAAGGGACTCCAGACCTTGTTCCTTGTTTATCTGACTTTCCAGAGGTTGTCCATCTCAATTCTTGCAACTGGTTTTTGAGTTTTTATCCCTCTCTCTCACCTTTAACCACTATCTGTTTAACCATTATCTGTTGACTTTCCACAGAGAGATGAGGATTTCACTTTGTGATAGCCAGTGTAGTGGTTTAAAAAAAGTTCAAAGCTTCTGCTCCTTAATAGCTGTGTGATCTTTGGTGAGTTATTTGGTGTCTCCATGTCTCTTCTCATATATAACATAAGGTTAATATCACTTTTTGACTGTACATTAGATAAATTAATATGTGTAAAGATTTGGAACTGTGCCTGCCATGTAGTAATTGTTAGTTTCACTCACCCCATTTCATGTTCTCCCATTTGTGATGTTTGTAATTTGGTAAATCAGTTTTTATTGGTAATCTTGTTATAACCATTTAAATGCTTATTGACGCTTGAGCCCTTGGTGTACATGGATTGTTTTTCTGCACATCTTTTACTGCCCTGAGGGTAGTAATTATCTTTAGTTCTGGTTTGCTCTGTCATATACATACACACACACGTGTGTGTGTGTGTGTGTGTGTGTATTTTAAACTAAGGTACACTCCTTTCTAACTATAGGGTGCCAAAAAAATGTATACACATTTTAAGTATGACGTTCACTCAAAAGTTGGCATTAATCAAGTGAATGCAAGCATCACCATGCGACAGGCAGGACAAAGAAAATAGCGGAAGCATGGTTGAGCAAATGTCATACTACTTGCTACCGTAATTTAATTCAACTTCAAAAAGTAATACGTAGATAACAGCTCTTAAAATATAAAAAAAATCTATATACTATATCTGTGTGTGTGTGTGTGTGTGTGTGTGTGTGTGTATTATATATGTAAAATCTCAATAGGTTCAGATACTTGATGTGTTCTAGAAGAGTTCTTTTCTAGGGTGTTTGATCTGCTCTGAACTCGAAGTCTGCTGCACAGGTTTTTACCCTGGGATTTCTTTGACCCATTCTTGTTGAAGTTTATTTTCTGTACCCTTTTTGTTTCGAGTTGGAGTCTTACTCTGTCGTCCAGGCTGGAGTGCAGTGGCTCACTCATGGCCATTGCAGTGTCGACCTGCTGGGCTCTGGTGATCCTTCCACCACAGCCTTCTAAGTAGCCAGACTACAGGTGCATGCTCCCATGCCCCGCTAATTTTTTGTTTTATTGTAGAGATGAGGTTTCACCATGTTGCCCAAGCTGGTCTCAAACCTGCAGGCTCAGGCAGTCCTCTCACCTTAGCTTCCCAAAGTGCTGGGATTATAGGCTTGAGCCACCGTGCCCAGCCTAATTTGTTTTTCTATTTATTGTAGAGACAAGGCCTCTCCAAGTAGCCTGGGCTGGTTTTGAACCTGCGGGCTCAGGTAACCCACTCATCTCGGCCTCCCAAAGTACTGGGATTACAGGCTGAGCCTCCGAGCCTGGCCTCAACCCAATTTTATAAAAATTTTTTTCTGGGAATGCAGGGGAGATAAAATTTGAGACTTTATCATTCTGAAACTGTCTTTATCTTGTTATGACACTGAATCAACATCCCAGGTCTGTCTGGGTAGCAATTTTAAGGCTGAAAATATTTTTCTCAGAATTTTGAAGGCACTGATCCTTTGTCTTTTGTTTTTTTCAGTGGTAATATTGAAATTTGATGCTGTTCTGATTCTTTGTTCTTTGAATGAATCCTGTTTTCTTCCCTCTCTGGAAGCTTTTGGTTACTTTGATGTGTCCCAGTGTCCTGAAATATAATGGTGATGTGTTTCAGCATGTATTTTCATATATTGTGCTTAGCTTTGGTGAGCTCTTTCAGTCTGGAAACTCCATCCTCTTGTTCTTGGAGAACTTCATTGAATTAGTTCTTTGAAGAATTTCCTTCCCTTCATTTTCTCTGTTCTCTTTCACTGAAGATCTTTTTTTTTTTTTTGAGTTGGAGTCTCACTCTGTTGCCCAGACTGGAGTGCAGTGGCCACTCCCGGCCACCGCAGCCTCGACCTGCTGGGCTCCAGCAATCCTTCCGCCTCAGCCTTCCAAGTAGCTGGAACTACAGGCGCGCGCTACCACGCCCGGCTAATTTTTGATTTATTGTGGAGATGAGGTCTCGCCAAGTTGCCCAGGCGGGTCTCGAGCCCGCGGGCTCAGGAAATCCCACTCACCTCAGCCTCCCAAAGGCGCGGGATTACAGGCAGAGCCACTGAGCCTGGCTACTATATGTTCCTTTTTAAAGAGTAGAACAGGAAAAGGGATTGGAAGGTAAGGGCATGGCCATAACGGTAGAGTTTTAGCTGTGAGCTTAACAGCTCCACCCATTTCCTCCAGGGTGGGGTACTTACTAGTCTGTGTAGTGTTAAGACTATTTTAGAGGTTCTAAGGGTTTAGGCAAATGCGTAGCCTCTCCTGTTTCTGTCCATGTCTTTACCCTCACTTGTGAGGTACCTGGTGCTATTAATTGCCGAATCTTTTGGAGATCCATTGTAAATCAGGTTGCTTCTCTACTTTTCCTACTGCTGGCTGCAGAGGATTCCGTTTTCTCAGTTTAGCTAAGTCATTTACCACTTAATCGGTCTACTTTCCAGTGCCCCAAATGTTGCCTTACTTGTTCATTTTGTCCTAGTGAAATCATGCTTTTTCCCCCCATCCCTGTATTTTTTTTTTTTTTTTTTTTTTTTTTTTTTTGAGTTGGAGTCTCACTCTGTCACCCAGACTGGAGTGCAGTGGCCGCTCCCGGCCACCGCAGCCTCGGCCTGCTGGGCTCCGGCGATCCTTCCGCCTCAGCCTTCCGAGTAGCCAGAATTACAGGCATGCGCCACCACGCCCAGCTGATTTTTTGATTTATTGTAGAGATGAGGTCTCACTGCCCAGGCGGGTCTCGAACCCGCGGGCTCAGGCAATTCACTCACCTCAGCCTCCCAAAGGCGCGGGATTACAGGCTGAGCCACCGTGCCCGGCCATCCCTGTATTTTAGGAGAGTTTAGGGAGGAAACTGTGGCTAATGCCTTCAGCCTTCAGTCTTTAATTGGAAGCTGAAAAGAAGTACTGGATTTGCATCTAAAAGTTCTTATTTTACCTTTTTGTTCTTATTATGGTTTATGTGATTGATTGGGTATGATACAGAATTTTGATATGCCAGTGGAATGATTGATCAAGTTGTGATGATGTTATATACAGATAACTTCCCTTCACCCAAATGGACCTGAAGGATAAAGAACAAATTATATACACGATATATATATTTATATGTGTGTGTGTGTGTGTGTGTGTGTGTGTATACTCACACAAAATATATATAGCTTAATATTTTAAAGATGTGGGGGTACAATTTAGGATTTAGGTGTACAGGTGGACGTTGTACAGGTAAGTTTGGGCCTCCCTTTGGTCCCTACTTTGCCTGATTTGAGATCAGGTGCCCTTATTGTTGTTGTGTCTTCCTTCTATTCCCCACAGTATCCCGCTACTGCCAATCCCTTTCTTATAGTATTATGGTAAATGTTCAGGGTCCGCTTATGAGTGAGAACATGTGGTTCTCTGAAGAACAAATTATAAATGATTATCTCCGGTTGGTGGGATTATAGTTGATTTTTATTTTCTTTGTATTTTCACTCTAATTCTTAAATGTTCTGCAATGAACGTGCATTACTTGTATAATTAGAAAAAATTAAGTAGAGGAAAAATTGCTAGTTAATCAAATCCTTGGATAGAAATTGGCTTTAGGGATCAGTATGTTCCTCTGTTGGTTAATACTAAATTTGTCAAGAGTTGTGCTGTGTCCTATACCTCCTTTAATGTAATCTGTAATTAGGAACACTAATTTTAGGGTATATGTGTGTTTTGCCGAGTTCATTCTGATTGATCCCCAACTTTTTATCTTGAAGATTTCAGACCTATAGAAAAGTTGAGACTGGCACAATATATACCTGTACGCGTTTCACATCAGTTCACCAGTTATCACCATTTTGCCACATTTATCTATTTTTCTATTTTTCTTAGTTGGAGTCTCACTCTTTCACCCAGTCTGGAGTACATGATCATGTCTCACTGCAAGCCTCTATCTGTTGGGCTCAGGGAATCCTTCCTCCCCAGTCTCCCAACTAGCTGGGACACCATGCCTGGTTACTTGTTTTTTTGTAGAAATGAAGATCTTACCATGTTGCCCATACTGGCCTCAACCTTCTGGCCTCAAGCAATCCTTCTGCCTTAGCCTCCCAAAATGCTGGGATTGCAGGCGTCAGCAACCATGCCCAGCCCACTTAATCTGTTTTCAAAGTGCCTTTACTGAGATATAATACTATAAGTTCATTCAATTCAAACATATAATTCAATGGTGTTTAGTAAGTTTATAGAGATCTGTAACCATCATCTCATTCCAGATTTTTTTTTTTTTTTTTTTTAGTTGGAGTCTCACTCTTTTGCCCAGGCTGGAGTGCAGTGGCATGCTCAGGGCCACCCCAGCGTTGACCTGCTGGGCTCTGGTGATCCTTCTGCCTCAGCCTTCCAAGTAGCTGGAACTACAGGCACGCGCTACCACACCTGGCTAATTTTTTGATTTATTGTAGAGACAAGGTCTCGCCAAGTTGCCCAGGCTGGTCTTTTTTTTTAATCAATATTTTTAATTATGATTTTGTGGGGTACAGTTAAGGGTTAGGTGTACAATTACGTTTCATTCAGGTACCCTGTTAAGAGATGTTTCCCCATCCCCAGACAGATATTTGCGACTGTTAATCCCATCCTCCTCCCCACACATTTGTGTTTTTTTTTTTTTTTTGAGTTGGAGTCTCACTTGGTCACCCAGACTGGAGTGCAGTGGCCGCTCCCGGCCACCGCAGCCTCGACCTGCTGGACTCTGGCGATCCTTCCGCCTCAGCCTTCCGAGTAGCCGGAATTATAGGCATGTGCTACCACGCCTGGCTGATTTTTTGATTTATTGTAGAGTTGAGGTCTCGCCTGCCCAGGCGGGTCTCGAACCCGCGGGCTCAGGCAATTCACTCACCTCAGCCTCCCAAAGGCGTGGGATTACAGGCCGAGCCACTGAGCCCGGCATTAATCAATATTTTTTATTATGATTTTGTGGGGTACCCGGGCTGGTCTTGAACCCACAGGCTCAGGCAATCCACTTATCTTGGCCTCCCAAAGTGCTGGGATTACAGGCTGAGCCACCGAGCCCGGCCTAATCCTCTCTCTTAAGCCTCTGTGGTAGCCTGGACTACAGGTGCCCCCTAACTATACCTGGCTAATTTTTTGATTTTTTTGTAGAGACAATGTCTCACTGTGTTTCCCAGGCTGGTTTTGAACTTCTGGGCTCTAGCGATCCTCCTGCCTTGGCCTCTCAAAGTGCTGGAATGACAGGCATGAGGTGCTGCACCCAGCCCCACTCTTTACTTTTTATTGGTTTGTTTTAGGTCTTGGGTGGTACTGTGTAACAATAGGTCTGTTACATACATGTTTATTGCATTGAGGAGTGAGCATCTTCACTGTGGGCTCAATATTACTTGATATGGGTGACCATTTTGAGACATTAGGATTACAGATAATTATGATATATCAGCTTATAGGTTAATGGATATTTGACTTGTTTTTTTTGTTAGCTATGTTATGGATAATGCTGCTACGTACTTTTCACTTGTAAGACATTGTGGGGCTATGGTTTTAACTTTCTTTTGGGTAGATACATAGGAGTAGAATTGCTAGTTTGTATGGAAAAGTTATATGTAACTTAAAGAATCTGTTAAACTGTTTTGTTTTCCAAAGTAACTTATACTCTGCATCTTATCATGAGAGCTCTCTCTGTGGATTGTGTTACATTTTTACCCCTAACCTTTTGTTTCAGGCATTGTGACATTTCACCCGTGAGCTCTTAAGCAAACATATCCTAAGAGAACAAGGGCATCATCCTACATAACTGCA
The DNA here is from genome assembly GCA_027257055.1 of Cephalopachus bancanus. Classification (NCBI taxonomy): domain Eukaryota; kingdom Metazoa; phylum Chordata; class Mammalia; order Primates; family Tarsiidae; genus Cephalopachus; species Cephalopachus bancanus. Next base: position 25,038 of record JAPVLO010000941.1, read on the forward strand.
ATGTATTGTCACCCTCAAAGAATTTAACATGGAAACAATAGTATTATGTAACATATAGCCGATCTCTAAATTTTCCATTTGTCCCCAAATGCCCTTTTAAACTTTTTGTTTAAATCCAGGATCTTCTTAGGGATGCCATGCTACATCTGGTTGTTATGTCTCTTTAGTCTTCTTTAATCTAGAAAAGTTGCCTTGCCTTTTTTGAGTGTTTTATGACACTGACATTTTTGAGTCCAGGCCAGTTGCCTTCTAGAGGGTACTATATTGTTGATTACTGTGCTTATTTCCTCATGCTTAGATTCAGGTTAAAAATTTCTGAGCTGGGCTCGGTGGCTCAGCCTGTAATCCCACGCTTTGGGAGGCCGAGGTGAGTGGATTGCCTGAGCCCGTGGGTTCGAGACCCGCCTGGGCAACTTAATGAGACCTCATCTCTACAATAAATCAAAACAATTAGCTGGGTGTGGCAGTGTGCACCTGTAGTTCCAGCTACTTGAAAGGCTGCAAGGGAAGGATTACCGGAGCCCAGGAGGTCGAGGCTGTGGTGGCTGGGAGCGGCTACTGCATTCCAATCTGGGTGACAGAGTGAGACTCCAACTCAACAACAACAAAAAATTTTGGGGTGGAAATAATACATAGATGTTGTTGTGTCTTCCGTTGCATTACACCAGGAGGCATATGATGTTAGTTTATCCTATTACCGACTATGCTCAAGTTGAATATTTGGTTAAGATGGTGTCCATCTGTTTTTCTCTTTTGTAATTAATAAGTAATCCGTGGGAATATCCATTTCCCAACATTCTTCCTCTCAACTGTTTTACTGTAGATTGATGATCCTTGCCTGACTTGATTATTGCATAGATAGTTGCAATAAAATTGTTATCTGATTTTGTTGTTCCTTCTTCATTTATTAGTTGGCATTCTTCTGTAAAGATGCTGCTAATTTTTAAATGAACTATATCAAATGAGAGTCATGAAAGGACTTCATAGTGAATAAAGCAAAGTTTGGTCACTTTTTAGTTTATCTTAACAGTGTGTGGTTTATTTCCTTATCTTCAGCCACATAGAATCCAAAAAAAGGGTATTGAAGAGAGATCTCATTGACCTTTGTGAAACTTGAGATATGTAAGCACCTTCAATATATTTTCATTATTTGGGTATGTATGCTGATCTTTAGTCTTTGAGAGACAATCTTTTCTAGAAAGAATCAGAAAAAGCTACAGATTTCCTCCTCCCAGTTTTCAGTATTTTTTCTTTGTAAACCAAATTGGGTAGTTTTTTTCATATATCTTTGAATGGTTTTGTGATTTTTTTTTTCATAGTAGTCCTACTGATGATAATTATGCAGTGTCATGTAAAGAAGCTATTTTTTTTTTGGAGTTGAAGTCTCACTCTGTTGCCCAGACTGGAGTGCAGTGGCCGCTTGCGGACACTGCAGCCTCAACCTGCTGGGCTCCAGCGATCCTTCTGCCTCAGCCTTCCAAGTAGCTGGAACTATAGGAGGACGCTACCATGCCTGGCTAATTTTTTTGATTTATTGTAGAGTCGAGATCTCACCAAGTTGCCCAGGCAGGTCTCAAACCCGCGGGCTCAAGCAATCCACTCACCTCAGCCTCCCAAAATGTGGGATTACAGGCTGAGCCACCAAGCCCAGGCTTTTTTTTTTTTTGAGTTGGAGTCTCACTCTGTCACCCTGGCTGGAGTGCAGTGGCATGCTCATGGCCACCACAGCCTTGACCTGTGGGCTCAGGTGGTCCTTCCACTTCAGCCTTCCAAGTAGCTGGAACTATAGGCATGGACCACCACGCCCATAAATTTTTTGATTTACTGTAGGGATGAGGTCTCACCAAGTTGCCCAGGCTGGTCTCGAGCCCATGAGCTCAGACAATCCTCTCACCTAGGCAGGCGTGAACCACCACGCCCGGTAAGAAGCTATTTTTAAAAGTCCTTTTATTCTTTTTTTTTTTTTTTTTTTGGCTTGGAGTCTCACTCTGTCGCCCAGACTGGAGTGCAGTGGCCGCTCCTGGCCACCGCAGCCTCGACCTGCTGGGCTCCGGTGATCCTTCCGCCTCAGCCTTCCAAGCAGCCGGAATTACAGGCATGCGCTACTACGCCTGGCTGATTTTTTGATTTATTGTAGAGATGAGGTCTCGCTGCCCAGGCGGGTCACGAACCTGCGGGCTCAGGCAATCCACTCACCTCAGCTTCCTAAAGGCGCGGGATTACAGGCTGAGCCACCGAGCCCGACTAAAAGTCCTTTTATTCTTGAGGCATAACAAATGCTGTAGTTGGATGAGCTGTTGCAAACCTGATTGCTTGTCATCTGAAACATTGGTTGCCCAGAACATGAAAACATTAACTATATTTGAGATTGTTTGCAAGGACTTTTACAGGAAATAGTCTTTAAATGTAGTATCCCTTGTCTGTGCTCACTGATTAGTTGTTATTTAAAATTCAGCAATCTCTTATGTACTTACACTGTCATTTTATTAGTTTGTGAAAGTAAAGGGGGCCTGTTCTTCTCATGTTTGTGCGTTGTCATAAAATCTGCTTTTATTACATTATTTTTCCAAGTTCTGTCTAGTTTAATTTAGTCCCCTAGCTGTAAATCCATAGCTATTTATTTATTTTTTGAGTTGGAGTCTTACTCTCACCCAGGCTGGAGCACGGTGGCACGCTCATGTCCAACACAGTCTCGACCTGCTGGGCTCAAAATGATCCTTCTGCCTGAGCCTTCCAAGTAGCTGGAACTACAGGTGCGTGCCTCCATGCCCAGCTAATTTTTTGACTGATTGTAGAGATGAAGTCTCGCCAAGTTGTCCAGGCTGGTCTGGAAGCCTTGGACTTAGTCCTCTTGCCTTCACCTTTCAAAGTGCTGGGATTACAGGCATGAACCACTGAGCCTGGCAAGTCCATATCTTTTTAAAGGTCGCATATCTGGTATATCACATTTACTAGAAAGTAACTAAATATGTCCACAGAGTGCTTAGAGATCAGTTGGCTACAGAATAAGTAAAGTTGAGGGTCAGAGTCTAAGTGCCACGTGACATTATTTATTAGTGTTAGGTAACATTGCACTGGTTTTGTTCATCAGAATATGGCCAAGGTTTATTACCTTTTGTTAGAGAAGAGAATAAGATTGATAGCACAGAGTTATAGATTTTCTCTTAGATGTATATCCTAGGGTGCATTTTTGGAGGTGAAGTGTGCTGGTTGTATGGCCAGCATTGTTTTTTTTAGGAGTGATGAAACTGAAGAGACTAAAGCTAGTCTCTGTAGCACACTGTCAGGAAATCTCAAAGGCAAGAAATATTAGACAGGTGTGAAACATTTTAACCAAAGGTATATGCAAAAATGTGTGGTGTTTCTTTCTGAAGCTCATGCATTTTTTTCGTGTATTCAGAAACAAGAACTAGATTTGATAATGGAATGCTGATTCATAATTTTGTGTTACGACACTCTTTTCTTAAAAAATAAAAATAAAAAACCAGCCAGGTGCAGGAGACCAAGATGGGAGGATAATTTGAGACCCGGAATTCATGACCAACCTTGACAACATAGTAAGACTTCCATCTCTACAAAAAAACCTAAAAAACCAAAATTGTGCGTGGTGGTAGCACACCTGTAGTCCTAGCTCCTCAGGAGCCTGAGGTGATTGGATTGCTTGAGCTCAGGAGTTTAAGCCTACAGTGAGCTGTGATTGACCATTGCACTCTAGCCTGGGATGCTAAACAAGACTGTATCTCAAAGAAATAAACAAGCAAACAAAAAAACAAAAGTTTCTCTGTGTGTGTGTGTATGTGTGTGTGTGTGTGTGTTTTAAGATAACTCTAAAAGTTTCTCTCTGTGTGTGTGTGTGTTTGTGTGTGTGTGTTTTAAAGTAACTCTTTGACCAGGCTGTAGGGTAAGGTAATTTTGACCACTGCTGGCTTACTACAAATTCCCTGTCAGGTAAACAAACTTTTGAAAGCCATACTTAATTTTAGATTTACCTGATCATTTCATAACTGCTGTTTTAAACCATTTCTGAAAGTTTCGTGAACAACAGTAAATCATAGATGCTTTGTTTATGAAAATAGTTTTGACTGAATCACCTTTTTTATTGTCTTTGTGGGACATTTTGGGTATCATACATTTTCATGTGTCTTCTGGGCCAGTTCCTGCCTTTTTGGAAATTTCAGTTAGTACCAAACCTAGTGATTGTTTACCATTTCAGGAAGTATTCATGACAGTTAAATTCAGGGACAACACAAATGGGAGTTATTTCTAAATATGCATCTTTGATGGAAAATTGAGTTCTTTGAAGCAGAGTTATGATGAAGGAAATGACTCAGCGAAAAACAGTATTGTTTTGAGTTGGGTGCTGTGGTGCACCGTGTGTCTATAGTTCCAGCTACTTGGGAGGCTGAATCCAAGAGTTTGAAACTAGGTAGACACTGTCTCAAAAGAAAAAAAACCTGTTTCAATTGCAGTCTTTATTCTGTCTTCATATTCATAGTTTTTATGGTGAATATTTTGACATACACAGTAAAGCAGAAAGAATAATACAATGTATAGCTATTATATTAGTTTTTTGGTGCTATAATAACTTACCACAAACTGTGTGGCTTAAAAAACACATACATTTTTAACCTTTTTGTGTGTGTGTGTGTGTGTGTTGGAGTCTCACTCTGTCGCCCAGACTGGAGTGCAGTGGCCACTCCCGGCCACCGCAGCCTCGACCTGCTGGGCTCCGGCAATCCTTCCGCCTCAGCCTTCCAAGTAGCTGGAATTACAGGCGTGCACTACCACGCCCGGCTGATTTTTTGATTTATTGTAGAGATGAGGTCTTGCCAAGTTGCCCAGGCGGGTCTCGAACCCGCAGGCTCAGGTAATCCCACTCACCTCAGCCTCCCAAAGGTGTGGGATTACAGGCTGAGCCACCGAGCCCGGCAAAAAAATTGTTTTTTTATAAAAACCTTTAGTATTCTCCTTTTTTGATTAAGTTCAGATTTCTTATTGGTCCCATCTGAGTTGCCTTTTTAGGAATACCCCTTTGTTGCCTAGGCTGGAGTGCTGGAGTGAGTGATAGCAGTTATACCTGACTGCAACTTTGAACTCCTGGGCTTAGGTGATCCTTCTGCCTCAGCTGCATGAGAAGCTAGGACTATAGGTGGTCACCGCCGTGCCTGGCTAATTAAAACATTTTTTTGGAGGGACAGGGTCTCACTATGTTGCCAAGGCTGGTCTTGAGCTCCTGGCCTCTAGTGATCCTTCTGCCATGGCCTCCCAAAGTGCTAATGTTAATAGGCGTGAGCCAATGCAGTTGTCCCTTGAGTTTTTAAAACAATTGTGGTAAGATACACATAACGCAGCATTTCCCATCTTAACCATTTTAAAGTGTACAGTTCTGTAGTCTTAAGTATATTCACTTGATATGCAGCTAACCTCCAGGATGTTTTTATTTTGCAAAATAGAAACACTATACTCATTAAACAATTCCCATTGCCCATATGTAGAATCATATAGTATTTGATCTTCATGGCTGACATTTCATTTAGCTAGTTGTCCTCAGGTTCATCTATACTGTTGCATTGTCGGAATTTCCTTCCTTTTAAAGGTTGAATAATATTTCATATGTATATGTGGCACTTCGTTTATTCATCTGTTAGTGGACTCTTAGGCTGCTTCCTATCTTTTTGCTGTTAGGAATAATGCTGCTGTGAACACGAATGTTCTTTTTGAGAACTGTTTTCAGTTCTTTTAGATACATACCCAAAAGTGGAATTGCTGGATCTGAGTAAGTTTTAACTTACCGTTCCAACTCCTCTTCTATGTCTTTTAATAGCCTTTGCACCGTGCATTCAGACTCTATCCCTGGAACACACTATACAATTTTGAATTAACTTGGGCCTATTATGTTGCAAGTAACAAACTCACTTCAAATTAAATGATGCTAAAAGGGGACTTATTTAATGAAGTTGCTATGTTACATGGAACCCAAAGATAGGAATGTGTTTGGGCCTCAGGATCAACTTGCAACAAGGACTCAAAATACCTTCCGTTTCTATGTTATGTTTTATCTAGGTGTTTGCAGTGGTCTTTTATCTCTGCTGAAGAGAACCATGACTGTCCAAAGCTCCCAATGTGTAGTTTATAGCCCAGATACTAGGAGAGAAGCTTTCTTAGTTTTAGTCCAAATCCTGGGTGCCCGTGCTTCCATGTGGACTCTGAAATGACATTACTTTTACTGAGGAGTCCCATGTGGAAGTGGGAGCATTTCCTCAACACATAACAACTATACGTTCCCTCATCCCCTCCCCAGTGGGTGATGACCCTTAGTCAGGTCCAGCTGACTATGATTTTCCATGGGAGCCCCATCCCAGCAGCTGAAAAATTTGGGGTGATAGCCATGCTTTCCCTAGTTTGATTAGTTCAAATATACAATGTGATGAGCCTGTAGACTAAGGGCTAAATGATACATTTTTGGTGTTGTGTCTTCCTCTGTCCCCCATCATACAGTCCCAGTATAAAATGGTGAGAGGAAACCTTCGCCCCCCCCCAAAAAAAAAGAAGAGAAAAATACCATATTTTGGTTGTTAGTTTTCCATGCAGCCGGTGAGCACCTTCTGTGTGGCAGACCCTGTTCTCAGCCTGGGCATACAAGCAGAAAGAATACAGAGCATATATAATACCTTCTGCAGGGCAGGACCAGTAAGATATAATCAACAAGTCTAATGGCCACCCGTTAACTCATTTCACTGATAGAAGACTGAAGGTCTAGCCTGGCTGTCCTCAGAAAGATTCTTCATGTGAGATGTTCTTTAGGTCCATTCCTGAGAGAGTATGTCCTCAGAATCTGCTTTAAAAACAACAACAAACAAGGAAATCTTGAATAACAAGAGTACCCAAGGTAAGATGGCTCTGGGTTGCCTATTTGAGTTGTTCAACTGCATCCTCAAGGACACATCAGTTATTTCCGCCTTTCTGATTTATCACCCTTAGCATATCGGCTTCATTCTCATTAGGTCTCCTGATATTCCCAAGGTCCCTTCCTGTTCAATAATTCTGGTCCTTTCCTGGTTGCAATAATTCTATGCATTGAATTTTTTCTTTTGCCATCTTTCCAGTGGCAGGAAAAAGGACACCTGTATTCTGGCTTCTTTATTTTACCATTTACCTTTTTTATTATGAAACTTTTCAAATGTATAGAAAATGTTAAAGAATCATAAAGTGTATAACCTTATACTTACCATCTACATTGCATGGTGGTTAACATTTTTGCCGTATTTGCTTTATGTAAGGTTTTTTAAAAAATTGTTTGAAAGTTATAGCCATCATGACCCTTCATCCTTAAATATTTCTGCATGCATCTCCTAAAAATAAGGACATTCTCCTACATAACTACATGCTGTCATTACCTAATGGAATAATAGACAGTGCTACCACCTTTCCTTTTCATGACGAAGTGCTTATTTTTTATGTTCTACTTTGAAGAAGCTGTAGTTGCTGATGATAGTTACAAGGACCAGTTCTAGAAGAAATAAAATGAATGGGTCAATAAATAGCCAGGAAAAAGACTATTTTGCACTTGATAGTGTTCTAAGAAGCGGGTAAATGTTGGTATGAACTTTGTCCCTCCTCTGAATGAAATCTTCCACAAGTTCTTTCTTTTTTCTAGCTGTCTTCACATGTTAAAGAGTATTCATGAGTTCATTTTTAGGTTGAAAGCATTGAGAGTTGTCTTTAGCCCAACTCCCTTTCCTTCATGAAGTGATCTGTTTTTTGTGGGGTTTTTTTGAGTCAGAGTTCACTCTGTTGCCCAGACTGGAGTGCAATGGCACACTCACGGCCATCCCAGCGTCAACCTGCTAGGCTCCGGGGATCTTTCCACTTCAACCTTCCAAGTAGCCGGAACTACAGGCATGTGCTACCACGCCTGGATAATTTTTTTAAAAAAATTTATTGTAGAGACGAGGTCTCGCCAAGTTGCCCGGGCTGGTTCTCAAACTCGTGGGCTCAGGCAATCCACTCGCCTCGGCCTCTGGAAGTGCTGGGATTACAGGCCGAGCCACCGAGCCTGGCAGATCTTTCTGTTTTAATGAAAGCCTTATTTTCTTACCAGACCTTAAAATTCAGGGTTGTTATGAGTATTTGGCCCTTCTTTTTAGGCCCTTCTTGTGTTAGATTCCTGTTATGTTAGTGTTGGAAAGCCCTAGTAAGAGCATCTATTTTGTCGAACCTTTTTCCAGTCACATTATCTTTTTGGTTATTCAGAAATAGTAAGGTCTTCCTGATTGCTGGTGAGCAGGTGGCCTTAGTAACAATATTATTGGCACACCACAGGTGAGAGCAACTTCTTATGGTTCAGAATAACTGTCTATCGAAGCCCTAAGATGCTGTTTATGCCTGACTGGATCAGTTCATTTTTCTGATTTCTCGATTTAATTTATGTCCAAATAGGATGGGTAGTTTTCTTTTTCCATTAACTAATTTAGATTCTTTTGAGTTTCTCGCTTGTTGAAACACTAGAAAGAGAAGATAAGAAATTTTACTTTCCTGAGAATCTGAGCTCAGATTTCTGGCATTCTTTCTTTACCTCTGATCTTAACTATTTTCTTCTACCCCTATATTTCTGAATGATATTCCTGTCTGTATATTCAATATATAGATGGTTTTTCTTCATGAGACCAGTAATCTACTGCCTTATGTATGCATAGATAGTATAAAAATAAATGTTTGATGTTTGTGAATACATACAAGATTAATTTTTTTTTTTTTGAGTTGGAGTCTCACTCTGTCACTCAGACTGGAGTGCAGTGGCCGCTCCCGGCCACTGCAGCCTCGACCTGTTGGGCTCCGGCGATCCTTCCACCTCAGCCTTCCAAGTAGCTGGAACTACAGGCAGACGCTACTACGCCCGACTAATTTTTGATTTATTGTAGAGATGAGGTCTTGAACCCTCAGACTCAGGCAATCTACTCACCTCAGCCTCCCAAAGTGCTGGTATTACAGGCTGAGCCACCGAGCCCGTTCAAGATTAGTTTTTTACTACCAAGAATTCAGCTAGAGGGTTACTGTCAATTCATTTGTAGAATTAATGATGGTAATTAATATGTTCTTAAGAAAATCAGATATTCAGTGTTATCATGTAATTGGAAAATTGTGGTTAAGTTAAAAGCTGGAATAACTTTTTTTTTTTTTTGAGTTGGAGTCTCACCCTGTTGCCCAGACTGGAGTGCAGTGGCCGCTCCTGGGCCCCGCAGCCTCGACCTGCTGGGCTCCGGCGATCCCTCCGCCTCAGCCTTCCAAGTAGCTGGAACTACAGGCGCGCGCTACCATGTCCGGCTAATTTTTAAAAAAAATTTATTGTAGAATTGAGGTCTCACCAAGTTGCCCGGGCGGATCTCGAACCTGCGGGCTCAGGCAATCCACTCACCTCAGCCTCCCAAGGCGCAGGATTACAGGCTGAGCCACCGAGCCTGGCTTGGAATAACTTTTGAGGCAGGTTTGACTCTAAATTTTAATAATTGACTGACTAGCTAGAGTAAATTATCTTACCTGTCTGCCTCAGTAGTCTCATCTGTGAAATTAAGGTTGAGCAAAATTGCATTTTTTTTTTTTTTTGAGTTGGAGTCTCACTCTGTAACCCAGGCTGGAGTGCAGTGCCACGTTCATGGCCACCACAGCCTCGATCTGCTGGGCTCAGGTGACCTTCCGCCTCAGCCTTCCAAGTAGCTGGAACTACAGACACACGCCACCACGCCTGACTAATTTTTTGATTTATTGAAGGAGATGAGGTCTCACCAAGTTGTCCAGGCTAGTCTCAAACCTGTGGGCTCAGACAGTCCTCTCACTTGGGTCTCCCAAAGTGCTAGGATTATAGGCGTGAGCTACTGCGCTGGGCTTAAAATTGCATTTCATGAGGGAACACACGTCCGCATCACCAAATTCTTCTCCAATTCGAGTTAACTTGATTGTTAGTGCAGTTGAAACTGTGTTGTATACTAAGCTTGTCTTTCACTCATAAGTAGGAAAAGCTGCATTAGGCTCATAGCCTCTGTGTGAGAGACATTTAGAGTTACCCTTGTTTTGAATGTCGCTGGTTAGCTGCAGTCTGCTAGATTCTAATCTCCAGAGGCAAGAGGTGTGCCTATCTTGCTGTTTGCTGTATGCCTAGTCCCAGGCCAAGTGCCTACCACATGGATAAGTTCTCATTTATTAAATATTTGTTGAAGGAATGACTGCCAACCTAGGACATTTATACACATTGCCTCAGCAATCTTCACAGCCAGCCTTATAATGAGATAGGTGGTATCAACTCAGTTTTGCAATGAGTAAAACTGATGAAGAGGCTTAGCCACTAGCTGACTCTAAAGACCATTCTCTTTTTTTTTTTTGAGTTGGAGTCTCACACTGTCACCGAGGTTGGAGTGCAGTGGTAGGATCACATCCACCACTGCCTTGACCTGCTGGGCTCAGGTGATCCTTCTGCCTCAGCCATTCAAGTAGCTGAACTACAGGTGTACTTCACCACGTCCAGCTAATTTTTTTGATTTACTGTAGAGATGAGGTTTTGCCAAGTTGCCCAGACTGGTCTTGAACTCCTCGGCTCAGTCTTCTTGCCTCTGCCTCCAAAGTGCTGAGATTACAGGCATGAACCACTGTCCCTGGCAAGACCATGCTCTTAAAAAAAAAAAAATTTATTGTATAAAGTCTAAACAACATGAAATTTACCATTTTAACAGGGAGACACCTCTTATCAACACGGGTGCATGAACGATGCATATTTGTATACCTTACCCTTAACTGTACCCCACAATTTTAAAATAAAAAATATTGATTAAAAAAAAGAAATTTACCATTTATTTATTTGTTTATTTATTTATTTATCTTTTTTTTTTTTTTTTTGGGTTGGAGTCTCTGTCACCCAGACTGGAGTTCAGTGGCCGCTCCCAGCCACCGCAGCCTCGACCTGCTGGGCTCCGGCGATCCTGCTGCCTCAGCCTTCCAAGTAGCTGGGACTACAGGCGCGCGCTACCACGCCCGACTATTTTTTTTATTTATTGTAGAGATGAGGTCTCGCTGCCCAGGCGGTTCTCAAACTCACCTCAGCCTCCCAAAGGCGCAGGATTACAGACTGAGCCACCGAGCCCAGCTAGAAATTTACCATTTTAAGCATACAACTCAATGAATTAACTCAATTCACTATGTTGTGCAACCATCACCACCATCTATCTTTTATTTTTTTTTTTGAGTTGGCATCTCACTCTGTCGCCCAGGCCGGAGTGCAGTGGCACACTCATGGCCACCACAGCCTCTACCTGCTGGCTTAGGTGATCCTTCCACCTCAGCCTTCCAGGTAGCTAGAACTACAGGCGCAGACTTCCACGCCCAGCTTATTTTTTGATTTATTGTAGAGACGAAGTCTCACAAAGTTGCCCAGGCTAGTCTCGAACCCATGGGCTCAGGCAGTCCTCTCACCTCGGCCTCCCAAAGTGCTGGGATTATAGGGTGAGCCTCTGTGCCTGGCCGGTCACCATCCATCTTAACCTGTGCTTCTTTTCACTGTACGTTGCTTCTGTTTTTTGTTTTTTGGGTTTTTTTTTTCAGTATTTTAAAGATGTGGGGTACAAGTCAAGATGTTGTCAGATAAATTTTGGGCCTCCCTTTGGTCCCCACTTTGCCTGGTTTGAGATCAAGTTCCCTTATTGATGTTGTGTCCCCACCCCTGCCCTGGCAATATCCCACTGCTACCAATCCCTCTGTTTGTTCTTCAGAGTTCTTTTAGTTATCTGAAATCAAATCTTAAAATTTTTTTAAGATTTAAAACTTTTTTTTTTTAAGCCGGGCTCCGTGGCTCAGCCTGTAATCCTGCGCCTTTGGCAGGCTGAGGTGAGTGGATTGCCTGAGCCTGCGGGTTCGAGATCCACCTGGGCAGCGAGACCTCATCTCTACAATAAATCAAAAAATCAGCCGGGCGTGGTAGCGCATGCCTGTAATTCTGGCTACTCGGAAGGCTGAGGCGGAAGGATCGCCGGAGCCCAGCAGGTTGAGGCTACGGTGGCTGGGAGAGGCCACTGCACTCCAGTCTGGGCGACAGCGTGAGACTCCAACTAAAAAAAAAGACAAAAACTTTTTTTGAACAGAAACGTGGAAGGAACCAGGAGAGTAAATTTTGGACTGGACTGAACACTGGATCAGTGCTTTCCCTTTCCCATCACCTTAGCCAGCTCTACTTCATGAAGGATTTCTTGTTGGCCAATAATAGCTGAGTATGTTGTTTTGAACGGAAATATATGCTATTATGCCTACTTTTCTGATCCTGATTGGTAGCTGTTTGGTCTATACCTACTGTTGCTCAGCCCAGTGGGTCAGTGATCTCAATGTTCCAAACTCGGAGAGCTGTGTACCTGCCTGAAGGGTTAGAGCACCACTGGGCTAAAGTCCACTTTCTGCCTAGAACTTGGGAAATTAAGTTGCTCCATCATCTTCCACTCCAGCTTCCTGCTAGGATTCTAGTTCACTGCTTTCAGTTTCAGTTTGGATTTTAAAAGTGTTTCTTAGCCGGGCTCGGTGGCTCAGCCTGTAATCCCGCGCCTTTGGGAGGCTGAGGTGAGTGGATTGCCTGAGCCCGCGGGTTCAAGACCCGCCTTGGGCAGCGAGACCTCATCTCTACAATAAATCTAAAAATCAGCCGGGCGTGGTAGCACATGCCTGTAATTCCGGCTACTTGGAAGGCTGAGGTGGAAGGATTGCCGGAGCCCAGCAAGTCGAGGCTGCGGTGGCCGGAAGCGGCCACCGCACTCCAGTCTGGGCAACAGAGTGAGACTCCAACTCAAAAAAAAAAAAAAAAAGTGTTTCTTAATCTTTCTCTGGCTGGCTGACTTATATAATACAGATACAAAGAAGTTGTGTTCGTTTTGACTGTGGGATAAGTTGGAAATGTGTGAAAGGAGATTTAAGGAGGGGGCTACATCTGCCTAAGTAGGGTAGCTTGGCTGTTTCACTTGTTAATGTTCCTTCTGCAGTGGTCTTGAAGTCCTATCCCAATGGTAGAGCCAAGAGGTGAAATATGACACGGACTGGGGATGTGAATTGGCAGTTGTCCTGAGTGCACAAATAGTTTCTTCCCTTCCAAGCATATTTTACAGCCAAGTGACCAAAAAACAATTCAGGCTACTTGCTGGCAACCTGTGGTAGAAAAATTATTTCTACAAAAAGGTGGACATACAGCTTTTACAATTTTTTTTTTTTTTTTGAGTTGGGGTCTCATTCTTGTAGCCCAGTCCTGGAGTGTACAGTAGCACACTCACGGCCACTTAAACCTTGACCTGCTGGGCTTAGGTGACAAAATGTTTTGAAAGAACAAATTGCAAAATAGGCTTATTTTTTTCTCATTTTATCTTTGCTCCCTAAGTGTAAGGCTGATTCCAGATGTATCTCTAAGCCTATTTGTGGATGGTAGGGACTGGATTTCACCAGATTTGACCAGTCACATATCCTTCACTCTGGATCACTGATAGCTCGATGGGAAACTGCTGAGAAGACTAAAATCCAAGCCTTTGTATTGAACACTCACGCAAACAGGTGCAGTTCGGCCTATGGCCCAGCTTTGCTCCGTGTAAATGTTATCAAGCTCACACATGATAGGCAGGCAGTTGGTTTTGTAATTCCAGTCATTACTGACTAATATGACAGGCCACCATTGCATGAGGCTTGACCTAAGGTAGCTGCTATAAATAGAGCCTTCCTTTCTGACAGCTGCAGATACCTGGAGGAGTAGGTAGACCCCAAGCAGAAAAATACTTGCTGTTAATATCATGTCTGTTGAACAGTTGGGTACTGTCAGAGCTTGTTTCATGCCGTGTTTAAGCATAATTAAAAACAGCCCACTGGATCCTTTGGTTTATGGTTGGGTTATGTTTAGAAACATGCAGTTTGGACTGTTGTCTACTGTGGGGACAGGGGATGATGTCACTGATTTGAGTAAGACCAGAAGAGAAGCATTTAATGTAATTACCAACAATTTGTGTGACCTCTGTTATGGACACAGCTTACTTAAACTCCTTAGTGGCCTTTGGTTTCTGGCACTGATGAACCAAGCTGTCTGTCAATCATGTGATTCTGTTCAGTTGGGAACTCTGGTTTATGTGCTCAGTAGTTCCTTCTGACAAAAAGGGTTTATGAATAATTAAAGAACACCAACATTTACAAATGGTGCTTCCAAAAACACAAACTACAAAATGGCTCTTAAACATGTAAAAAGATACCCAATCTCTCTTGTTAAGAGAAAAGCATTTTAAGACCTCACTGGAATATTATTTTTCTAACTGGTAGAAATCCAAAATGTTGGAGAAACTCTGTTGATGAGCAAGTGGGTAAATAGGCACTCGCTTACATTCTTGGTGGGAGAATTAGTGTACAACTTTTATTTTATTTTTAATTTTTTTTATTATTTATTTATTTTTATTGAGTTGGCGTCTCACTCCGTCGCCCAGACTGGAGTGCAGTGGCCTCGCCTGCTGGGCTCCGGCGATCCTTCCGCCTCAGCCTTCCGAGTAGCCGGAATTACAGGCGTGCGCTACCACGCCCGGCTAATTTTTTGATTTATTGTAGAGATGAGGTCTCGCCTGCCAGGCGGGTCTCGAACCCGCGGGCTCAGGCAATCCACTCACCTCAGCCTCCCAAAGGCGCGGGATTACAGGCTGAGCCACCGAGCCCGGCATATAAAACTTTTATTGAGGGAAGTTTGGCTATGTCTGTTAAAATCACACATATATACCCTTTGACTCAGCATTATCAATTTTAGGTATTTATCCCATGGATATACTTTCATGTATACAAAACAATGTGTGCTTAAGCTTACTTATGGAAGAGTTAATAATTGGAAGCAAACTCAAAAGTTGACTGGTTAAACAAATAATGATACATCTGTAAAGTGGAACAGCTGTAAAAACAATGAGGATATTCTTTATGTGCTGACATATGAGTGTCTTCAAGATACGGTGTTAAGAGAATAAAGCTAGGACAGTGTATATTCTACCAATTGTGTAAAATGGGGGAAAGATAAGAATACGTATCATAGCCGGGCTCGGTGGCTCAGCCTGTAATCCCGCGCATTGGGAGGCTGAGGTGAGTGAATTGCCTGAGCCTGCGGGTTCGAGACCCGCCTGGGCAACTTGGCGAGACCTCATCTCTACAATAAAAATCAAAAAATTAGCCGGGTGTGGTAGTGCACGCCTGTACTTCCAGCTACTTGGAAGGCTGAGGCGGAAGGATCGCCGTAGCCCAGCAGGTTGAGGCTGCGGTGGCTGGGAGTGTGCCACTGCACTTCAGTCTGGGTGACTGAATGTGATTCCAACTCAAAAACAAAACAAAACAAAAAAAAAGGGCATCTTTGAATTCCATAGTTACAGTTGGAGTTTGACTTCCTTATCCATTCTTGATATCCTATGGGTAACAGAGGTTTCTTCATACTATTGCTGATAGTACTAATGTTACTTCCCATGTGGGTACTTTGGGAAGAAAGTGATACACAGGTTTGTTGGTCCTAGTGTTTTTCCTATTGTTCCTCAATCAGAATCAATGGCTTTAAAGACTTGCATATCAGGAGCCTCAGGTTCTGTGGCAAACCCCAAGAAACCTGCTTTTTTCCTTTTGTTTGACAGTTAGGGTAACCTCCTTGGACAGGACTGAAGTCTTTTTGCCTTTTTATTTGTAGGAACCTACAAGCAGCAATTGGCGCCTATTATGACTTTGAGAGCCCAAACATCAGCGTGCCCTCGATGTCCTTTGTTGAAGATGTCACCATAGGAGAAGGGGAATCAATACCTCCTGATACTCAGTTTGTAAAAACATGGCGGATCCAGAATTCTGGTAAGTGTATAAATGGGCAATTCTCCCTTGCTCAGTTTTCTTTTTCTTAATAATTAAAATAAGTAATAAGGAAATGTTTTAGCTTATATGTGATTGTCTAATTCTGGGCTTTTTCTCATACATGATATGTAACATTTCCTCAACCTGGCATGGTGACCAAACATTAATAAAGTATTCCCTGTTCTACAGTAGGAAGAATAATTTAGGTCTCATGCTTTTCTAAGCCACCCATGACTTAATGGCATCTAAACACAATCCATTATTTGATACTAGGAACTAGGGTTGTATGTAATAGTATATTGCTCCACCTTTACAGTTTTACTTCATCATTTTATTTCTGCTCTAATTAATCTTATAGTCATTTCCAGCAGACTAGGGGAGGTATATCCTTGAATAGAACATCATAGTTGGAAAGAGCTGTGAGCATCTGCTCTTTTGAAAGCTCATTTCTTTGTAACCATAGGATGATTCTCTTTGAAATTTCATTGGATATCTATATGAGACACTAATACCACTTTGAAAAACAGGGTAAGAAGTGTGGGAATGTACTCAGAAAGGAAGACAAATTGTTGGCTTAAAAAAAGAAATACAATTTTTTTTTTTGAGTTGTAGTCTTACTCTATTACCCAGGCTGGAGTGCGGTGGCATGCATGCTTACAGCTACCCCAGTGTCGACCTGCTGGCCTCAGGCGATCCTTCCTCAGCCTTCCAAGTAGCTGGGACTACAGGCACACGCCACCATGCCTGGGTAATTTTTTGATTTATTGTAGAGATGAGATCTCGCCAAGTTGCCTGCGGACTCAGGCAATCCTCTTACTTCAACCTCCCAGAGTGCTGGGATTATAGGCATGCGTCTCTGCTCCTGGCTTGATCTTTTATAATTGATTTTGTTTATTTTTAAGTTTTTTACAATTCATTTCTTTATGATGGAGAAAGACTGGCTAAACTAGCCTTTTATATAAGAATTAATGTTAGCTGGGCTCGGTGGCTCAGCCTGTAATCCCGCGCCTTGGGAGGCTGAGGTGAGTGGATTGCCTGAGCCCGCAGGTTCGAGACCCACCAGGGCAACTTGGTGAGACCTCATCTCTACAGTAAATCAAAAAATCATCGGGCATGGTAGTGTGGGCCTGTAATTCCGGCTACTTGGAAGGCTGAGGCGGAAGGATCGCCGGAGTCCAGCAGGTTGAGGTTGCAGTGGCCGGGAGTGGCCACTGCACTCCAGTCTGGGCGACAGAGTGAGACTCCAACTCAAAAAAAAAAAAAAAAAAAAAAAATTAATGTGCCAGATTTTATTGTTATTCTTAGTTTTTTTGACATATTTAGAAGTAACTCTCCTTTGGAGGAATATTCAGTGTGCCACTGACCAAACACATATAATCAGGGCTGACCCAGTGTTTTCTTAGATTACCAAGGAGACCTGTGGCTTTGTAAAATTTTCTTTAGCTCCCTTTCCCTTTTGCTGCATTGTTAGTTTGAGAAGTACATGATAGCATAGGAAAATAGTCATATTTTCTTTTTTTCTTGAAATTCTTATTCAAAGTGGGATTTTCTTTACTTTGCTTGATTTCTTTCTTCTAATCTTTCCTAATTTTGTCTGCTTTTAAAAATATCAAAACAGTCTCTTTAGTTCAGCTTCTATTCATCATGTTTCTTCTCTGAAGTACTAAAACCTGCTGTGTTACTGATCAGAAATGCTTTTGGAACCTGTGTGTGATTTTTTTTTTTTCTTAAAGGAGTAAGGTTTGTTTGGAAAGCATGACTTATTTGAAAGTTTTATTATTTATTTATTTTAAAGTAAAGCCAATACTTTGTTTACATAGGGATCTGACTTTCCTTGAGTTCTTTAGTGTTTTTAAATGTTGAAAACTGTTAAAATATCGGTGAGATGTTTTAAATACTGTCTTGTTGCAGAATTTCAACTGTTTCATATTTCAGAAAACTTCATGGTATATCTATTCACTCACTAGACAGTTCCTTGGGTTAATGGGGAACTTGGGGAGATTTGATATATAATGGTTAGAATGTCAAATCAGAAACTCAAAGAGCCTACCTTGACTTTAAAAAATCTCTGTTGGTGGACCTGAGTGCATTTTCTATTTTTTTTTTTTAATCAATATTTTTTTTAATGGTTTTGTGGGGTACAGTTAAGGGTTAGGTGTACAATTGCGTTTCATTCAGGTACCCTGTTGATAAGAGGTGTTTTCCCATCCCCAGACAGATATTTGCTACTGTTAATCCCATCCCCTTCCCCCCTGCATTTTTCTCTTACTTTTGCTTTGTAACTTCAATTTAAAATAGCCTCTGAGTCTGCAGGTGGTTTTCCCCTCAAAGGGTATTCTTGTGCCTGAACACCTCTTGAAGAGCTGGGCAGCAGTTGTTAGAGATTTGATCATTCAGGGTACTTTGCACAAATAGGTTTTCTATTCTTGAAATTGGTCAACAATTGTAAAGTAGTTTTATATCTGTAAACTAGATGTTTTCCATTTGATTAAGGAGAAACTGTCCACCCATAGCTAAATAACGGGTATGTTATTAAAGAGAGAGAAGAAGAGGACATACATGTGTGCTGGTTCTTTGACTCAGGTGTTATCCCAATGTGGCCTGAGTCCTTTCTGGAAATCAAGTAGTAACACAGAAGCAAGGCAGGCCTCAGCTATTTCTCCATTGGCTCTCTTATTCTCATTCATAACCTTCTCTTAGAGACAAGTAGTCACTGGAAGAGCTACATAAATAATAATTTTCATGGCACTTCTTTGCTGTCATGCTTTAGTTGTGGCAGGCATTCAAATGTACATCAGGTGAGATTGATAGGAATAGCATACAGCTGTCCTAGCAGCTTCCCCAGAGAAGATAATGTCACACACTCTTTAAAATTAAACTCCTAGTATTTTTTAAATCCTTAGGTTCAGACATAGAAAAGCATAACTGAGATGTTTAATAACATAGATGCAAAATTCTTGTGTCTAAACTTTTGTCACTATAGAAGTATTGGAAGCTTAGAAAACCTGAGCAGGAAACTTTGGAGGTTAAAGTGAAAATTTGAAATGGTCCCTCTAAAGATGTGAGTAGACAAAGTTCTCTTTACCATCACTTACAGCTTCTCAATTGTCACAACACCATGCTCTGTTCCAGCTGTAGAGAACGTTAAGCTGAGCATGCTGTGTTAACGCTAGTGTTTCTCTGATTTTGTTAAAATAGTTGTGATTGTTGTATGAGAGGTTGGCTTGGCCATATTGGTCCAGAGTCACCTTTATTTTTTTAAATATTTTTAAGAGACAGAGTCTCAGTCTGTTGCCCAGTCTGCAGTGCAGAGTCTCAATTATAGTTCATTACAGCCTTCAACTCTTGGGCTCAAGTGATCCTTTTACCTCAGCCTCCTGAGTAGCTAGGACTATAGGTGCGCACCACCATGCCTGTCTAATTTTTTAAAAAAATTTTGTATAGACTGGATCTCTCTATGTTTCCCAGGCTGATCTTGAACTCCTGACCACCATGATCCGCTCACCTTGGCCTTGCAAAGTACTGGGATTACGGGCGTGAGCTGCGGGGACTGGCTGCCATCTTTATTTTCTTAACTACATAGAAATGGATATAAAGATCTGGTAAAAGAACTTGAGGAAGAACAACTATTTCCCCCGTTTTTCTATTAGCTTATTAAATTAGTTAACTTTCTACCTTTTTCTTCATTATGATTATAGAGAAGATAATTCTGCTTCATTTGTTGATGAAAACATTTTATGATGTTCCAGTCACTTTATTAGGTACAGGGGAGAAATGATGACAAGATCGATGAAGGTCTCTGCTTTAATGGAGCTTAATATGAAATACAGTTTCCACACATAGGAGTTAAAAAGGAGATCTTCATCGAGGTTTGTCTTCTGCATTGCTACTTGGATGTTCCATACTGTCTCCAAACTATTTGTATAATTATATGTACTAAGTCCCAGGCTTTCTGGGACTGTGGACTTTTGATTTTTGTGATACTCTCTTCCATCTCAAAATTGTCACATAACACATTTTTTTTTGTTTTTACATTTTATTTTTTTAAATAAAATGATGTTCCATGGTAGCTGGAGAATCAGTTATAATCATATACTTGATTGTGATGCTTAACTAAGAAAGTCATAAAACACAGATTAGTCTGTCATTTCTTCTAGGTAGATATCTATTCCCCATTAAGCCAGTTTGTAACTGAAACTTAATTTTAATCTCTGTTGTATTATACTTTCAAATCCAGATTTTAGATATCCTTAGTCAGGTGGTCAAAACAGGTTATTGGTGTTTCTCTTTATTCTTTGTCAAGCATCAGTATCTTTGACCTTTCCAGTGTTACCTGATCTAACAGTTATGACTGTAAGAACTGTATATATCATTTATAACTCTCAGAAGGAAGGGGATTGGTTCTTCACTTCAAAGTAGATTAACACTTTAGAGTTGATGGTGGATAACTCTTCCATTTGTTTTCAAGAGACTCTCCAGATACCACATTGAACAGTAACAGGTGTGTGTGGGGACCCTAGCCATATCATTTAATATGACCCATTGAATGTTTTACTACCTTACTCAGTTTTTCTGGAATATAGCAGCATTTTTCTTTGCACAGCTAAGAGATTCAACCATCTCAACTCTCTGTGGTTGTCTGCCTAGGACAGCTGAGTCTTTTTCACACTAAGTCTTGATGTACCTTATTTTTTTTTTTTTTTTGAGTTGGAGTCTCACTCTGTCCCCCAGACTGGAGTGCAGTGGCCGCTCCCGGCCACCGCAGCCTCAACCTGCTGGGCTCCCGCGATCCTTCCGCCTCAGCCTTCTGAGTAGTTGGAATTACAGGCGCGCACTACCACTCACGGCTGATTTTTGATTTATTGTAGAGATGAGGTCTCGCCAAGTTGCCCAGGTGAGTCTCAAACGCGCGGACTCAGGCAGTCCACTCACCTCAGCCTCCCAAAGGTGTGGGATTACAGGCTGAGCCACCGAGCCTGACACCTTATTTTTTTATAAGTTCAAAAACAGACACAATCTTGAGTTTTCATATAAACAATCATAATCTTGTTATAGGTGTATGTGTATGTGTGCGTCTTAAAGAATAGTTGTGAATTCAGCTCTGTAACAGTAGTAAGTTTTCTCCTGAATCTTGGTCTTTAGAGACTTATATTTTCTAAGGTGCTTCATGTCAGCTACTACTTTTCTTTACACAAGACAAATATACTTTTGCTAGACCCCAGAACTAAGAGAATTTACATGTATTGCCAGTATGTCATTCACCACCTTTCTACCAGCAGTAATTGCCCTTTATATGGTTAACTTTGGGCGGGGAGGCCTTGCTGGCAGGGTTTGTTTAAAAAGAAGGTATACCAAAACATAGTGGCTACTGCTTCAGCTGCTACCCCTTTAAGACCCAAGGGCCACAGAGGGTGCTGTTCCTAATGGAGCTCAGATCTCAGTGGTAGAATTCTGGTTTCCTTTCTCCCTCTGGGTCCTTTCCAGTAGTGAGCCATGGCACTTCTAGAACAAGGATCTGAAACATCTTAGAGTACTGGTAGGAGGTAAATTACAGGCACTCTCTGTCCTGAGAGTCCTGCTGTGTCCAGCTTTTTTTTTTTTTTGATTAGAAAACATAGTTTATTTTTTATTTTTTTGAGTTGGAGTCTCACTCTGTCATCCAGACTGGAGTGCAGTGGCTGCTCCCGGCCACCGCAGCCTCGACCTGCTGGGCTCCAGCGATCCTTCTGCCTCAGCCTTCCGAGTAGCCGGAATTACAGGCGTGCCCTACCACGCCCGGCTGATTTTTTGATTTATTGTAGAGATGAGGTCTCGCTGCCCAGGCGGGTCTCGAACCCGCGGGCTCAGGCAATCCACTCACCTCAGCCTCCCAAAGGCACGGGATTACAGGCTGAGCCACCGAGCCCGGCTGAAAACATAGTTTATTTAAAAACTAAATTGGGGCGGGGAGGAGCTTCACTTCCCTCAAAGAGTACATAGTCACACCATAGCTTAGCAAGGCAATGGCCCTCCAGTTTTTTATAGTGATTTATTTTTATAATGAATGCTTATATTCCAGAAAGGATATAGAAAAATTTCTTTCCACAGTTAAAAAGGAATGTATCAGTTGCTGCATATTTAAGAGACTTCACAGGAAAGATCACATCTAGTCACTGTGTGGCTACTTATGTTATTCGACTGATCAGATCTAGTCAGCACATAGATTTCTCATTTTGAATTAGTTTATATGAAAATAGGTGTACTGGAGTAGTACTAAATAAGGTCTTTGACACTTCCAAAGGAGGAAAAACATTTCCACCAAAGCCATTCCCATCCTTTCTACAAGTACTTTCACTCCTGGGATACAATTCATTTCTATTGTTATCAGTGGAGATCAATCCATTATTCAGCTTTTCACCACCACTGTTTGAACCTGAGATCAAAACTTTCACTTGACTCCTCTGTCTTGTTTTGCACATAGACTCTTGAGCTCTTGAGTATTTTATAGAAGAAACATCATACATAAGGCAAAAGGCAAATTTTAAAATTAAAGTAATACCATAGAAATTTTATCTTGTGCGTTTCATCTCTTGTCAATGTGGAAAAAACTGGCAATAATCGGGCATATTGTGAAAAATGTACATTTGTTTCTTTTTAGTAAGAAAGCAGTCACCCAAAGATGTGGGTCTGTGCTTCATCTCCATGGCTCTTCAGGGACATAATTCTTAGATTCTACAGATTCAGTGTGATGTGTGGCCTTCCCTAGAGTCACCTGAAATGCACATTGTCTTGAGAAACAACCTTGCTTTTGTTGTATGTGCATTCTCAACTATTGGCCAGAGGTGGTTGATTCTGATAGTTTCTTCTGATCAGATGTGTGAGACATAGGCTCAGGGATATGAGGGTAGGTTTATGTATGTATGTGAGACAAAGAAAGAGGCCTCTTCTATAGTTTCATAATAAACTGCACCCAGCATAGGACCACTGATTGCCTAACATTTTTTTCTTTTGCTTGAACTCAGGGGCAGAGGCCTGGCCTCCAGGGGTTTGTCTTAAATATGTCGGGGGAGACCAATTTGGACATGTGAACATGGTGATGGTGAGATCGCTAGAGCCCCAAGAGATTGCAGATGTCAGCGTCCAGATGTGCAGCCCCAGCAGAGCAGGAATGTATCAGGGACAGTGGCGGATGTGCACTGCTACAGGACTCTACTATGGAGGTAAGTATGTCCTTGTACAGCCCAGGGTGAAGGAATTAAGGTAACATCTTTTTTATTTTTAACTGTAAAATATAATTTATTTAGAAAGTCGATTAGAGAGAGAGAGGAAACTCACCTCCCCCAAATAGGGGAGGGGGCCAAAGCTTAGGGAAACAAAAGCATGGTTCTAAGGTAACATCTTACAACATCCCCAGTGTTGATCACAAAGCTTGTTGAATTGCATAACAGGGGACGGCCTCTTAAATAGTCACCCTATGCAGGTAAATGATTTGAATTTAGTAACTAATTGGTTCCATCTAGTGTTCTTTCTTTTATTCTAGGAATTTAAGTAAAATTTAGTGACCTGTATAAGTTATATTATTTTGCATTTTACATAATGATTTAGAAGTGCTGCTGTTTTTAATATATAGTCTGGTAGGTGCTGTAAAAATATTAAAGACAGTCCTTGTTCTCAGGGTCTCTAGACACATTAAAATAAATAAACTGGATAATGCATAAAATGTGCATACTTCTTCCAACCTGACTGCTTGTTAAACTAACATATCTCACTCATTTCCTTTATTGCCATCCTTTCTGAATAATGATCATTACTCACTATCTCTTCTTCGACGTTTTCTATTTACTCTTCAACCCAGTGTGTCCTTTATTCACTCTAGTGAAAGTTTCTCAGTGACTACCCAGTTTCCGAATCCAGTAGCCTTTTTATAGTCTTCTTACTGACCGACCTTCTAATCATCATTTGACACCATACTCAAATGTTTTTTTGAAATATTTCCCTTCTTAGCCTCATATGAGACTTCTATTTCTTCTCTCTAAATGTTCTTTCTCTGTCTCTTCTAGTCTCATCTTTGCCCTGGGGTTCCTGGATTCTGAACTGGGCCCCATTCATGTTTGCTGACTTCTTCCACCCATGTGGCTTCAGCTGTCACTGGTGTATCATACATGGTGATGCTCAAATTCATATGTATGGCTGTGGCCTCTTCAGAGCCCCAGACTTATGTTTTAACTCCTTATGGGCAGAACACCGGATGTGCTATAGATTTCTGGATTTTAACATCTTCCAGACAAAACTTATATTATTCTCACTGATACTCCACTGAGATGATCAGACCAGAAACCTCCTTGGAATCATCATTTGTTCTGTCTTCCTTAATCACAAACCGATTCCTATTGAATTCCACTATATCCCATGCTCTGGAGATACAAAGACAAATAAATAGCAAGCTCTTAACTGAATTCAGGGACTACAGGCCAGTGGGACCTTTGGAGTTGTTTCCAGGGGTCCTAGAATTAATATTCTCATATATGTTTTTGGAGCCAGTGGAAACTTTAAAAATTTTAACATTAAAAAGAGTGTCTTATAGTGCTTGTGTGACATCATACTTTGCCTAAAACATTTGCGCTTACTGTAATGAAGCCAGACTCCAAGGCATAGGGTTTAAAGCTCACAATCTGACTTGGCCTCATTTTCCCTTTCATCTTTAGTGACCTCTTCACTCCCCTACAGTCAGTCCCCAAAGATGCCACATGCTTTTACTTCTCCATTTCCTTGCTCATATTCTTCCCACTACCTGAAATACCTTTTCCCAGGAAACTCCTGCTCAACCTTAAGGCCCTAATTAAGTCACCTTTCTCCTCTTTCCTACTTGCCCTATTACCCTAAGGAAATTCATCCCTCCCTTTTTCATTAATATCAGGCACATGCTTGTTATTTTACTTAACATGTTGTTTTCTAGGTATTTGTTTTACTTATCCTTTTCTCCTACTAAATTGTGAGCCATTTGTTGAATAAGAATTAAACAGGTAATCATATATCAAAACGCAGAGAGAAGGGCGAGGCGAGTGGATTGCCTGAGCCCGTGGGTTCGAGTCCAGCCCCAGCAACTTGGTGAGACCTCGTCTCTGCAATAAATCAAAACTTAGCTGTGTGTGGTAACGCATGCCTGTAGTTCCGGCTACTTGGAAGGCTGAGGTGGAAAGATCGCTGGAGCCCAGCAGGTTGACACTGGGATAGCTGTGAGCACGCATGCCACTGCACTCCAGCCTGGGTGACAAGCGTGACTCCAACTCAAAAACAAAAACACAAAAAACTGCAGGGAGATTATTTGTCCCTTCCCTGTAGGTGTCCCATTTTCAGGTGAGCGCTGCTGAGAATCTTGTCACCTGCTGGAAATCATTTCTCCCACTGTTGAACTCTGTTACATTAGTTAACGCTTCATTTCTCCTTTGCTTCTCATGACATTTTACTTCTCTCTACCCAGATAATTTGATAAATGTCTCATACCACCTATAAAACTTAAAATTGATGCATGTTTCACTTATCTTTGTAACTCTTCAAAAGTTCAGCCCATTGCAGAGTAAAGAATAACTACTCACTACATTTGTAAAAATGTTACCCACCTGGGCAACTTGGCGAGACCTCATCTCTACAATAAATCAAAATGAGCCAGGCGTGGTAGCGCGCGCCTATAGTTCCAGCTACTTAGAAGACTGAGGCGGAAGGATCGCCGGAGCCCAGCAGGTCAAGGCTGTGGTGACTGGGAGCGGCCACTGCACTCCAGTCTGGGTGATAGAGTGAGACTCCAACTCAAAAAAAGAAATTAATTAAAAAATTTTTTTTATTTTTATAGATACAAGGTCTTGATATGTTGCCTAGGCTAGTCTCAAACTTATGGGGTCAGACAATTCTCCCACCTTGGCCTCCCAGAGTGCTGGAATCACAGACATGAGCCACCATGCCTGGCCCTTTTTTACACTATTAACTGAAGGAAAATGAGTGTGCTTTAAGAATTTTTTAAGAACCTGGCTCGGTGGCTCAGTCTGTAATCCCGCACCTTAGGGAGGCTGAGATGTGGGTTGCCTGAGCCCGTGGGTTCGATACCCGCCTGGGCGGCGAGACATCATCTCTACAATAAATCAAAAAATCAGCCGGGCGTGGTAGTGCATGCCTGTAATTCCGGCTACTTAGAAGACTGAGATGGAAGGATCACCGGAGCCCAGCAGGATGAGGCTGCAGTGGCCGGGAGCAGTCACTGAACTACAGTCTGGGCGACCGAGTGAGACTCCAACTCAAAAAAAAAAAAAAAAAGAAGAATTTTTTAAGATTAGAAAACAAAAAGAAGCCATAAGGAGCCATATCAGTACTGTAAGGTAGATGCCCTGATTGCCTTTGTTTGATGAGAGGAGTGGGCAGGAACATTGTCGTGGTGGAGGAGTCTCTGGTGAAACTTTCCCAGATATTTTTCTGTTAAAGCTTTGATTAACTTTCTCAAAACACTCTTGTAATAAGTGGATGTTATTATTCTTTGGCTCTCCAGAAAGTGAACGAGCAAAATGCCTTAAGCATCCCAAAAAATATTGCCATGATCTTTGTTCTTTTTTTTTTTTTTTTTTTGACTTGGAAGTCTCAATCCATCGCCCAGGCTGAAATGCAGTGGCACACTCACGGCCACCCCAGTGTCAACCTGCTGGGCTCTGGTGATCCTTCTGCCTGAGCTTTCCAAGAATCCGGAACCACAGGTGTGTGCTACCACGCCCAGCTAATTTTTTATTTATTGTAGAGATGAGTTCTCACCAAGTTGCCCAGACTGGTCTCGAACCCCTGAGTTCAGGCAGTCCTCTTGCCTCTGCCTCCTAAAATTCTGGGATTACAGGCTGAGCCACTGGGCCCGGCCTTTGCTTTTCTTCTTTTTTTTGAGTCGGTGTCTCACTTTGTCACCCAGGCTGGAGTGCAATGGCACGCTCACAGCCACTGCAACCTCGACCTGCTAGGCTCAGGTGATCCTTCCACCTCAGCCTTTTTTTTTTTTTTTTTTTTTTTTTTTTTGGGAGTTGGAGTCTCACTCTGTCGCCCAGACTGGAGTGCAGTGGCTGCTCCCGGCCACCGCAGCCTCGACCTGCTGGGCTCTGGCGATCCTTCCGCCTCAGCCTTCCAAGTAGCCGGAATTACAGGCATGCACTACCACGCCCGGCTGATTTTTTGATTTATTGTAGAGATGAGGTCTCGCCTGCCCAGGCGGGTCTCGAACCTGCAGGCTCAGGCAATCCACTCACCATAGCCTCCCAAAGGCGTGGGATTACAGGCTGAGCCACTGAGCCCGGCTCCACCTCAGCCTTTTAAGTAGCGGGACCTACAGGCATGCGATACTACACCCAGCTTATTTTTTTTTTACTCATTGTAGGGATGAGTTCTCACCAAGTTGTCCAGACTGGTCTCAAACCCCTGAGCTCAGGCAGTCCTCTTGCCTCAGCCTCCCAAAGTGCTGGAATTACTGGCTTGAGCCACTGTGCTCGGCTTGATTTTGTCACTTCTTAATATGAGTTATCTGGGGTTCTTTTTTTGTTTTTTTGAGTTGGTGTCTCACTGTTGCCTAGGCTGGAGGGGAGGGGTATGATAATGGCTTATTGCAGACTTGACCTCCTGGGCTCAGGCCATTCTTCTGCCTCAGCCTCCTGGCTAATTTTGGATTTCTTTGTGGCGCCCGGGTCTTGCTATGTTGCCCGGTCTGGTCTTGAACTTCTAGGCTGAAGCAATCCTTCCACTTCGCCCTCCCAAAGTGTTAGGATTACAGGTGTGAGCCATTGTGCCCGGCCAGCATTACCTATTTTTAAACTGCTGATTTCTATTTTTTTTTTTTTGAGTTGGAGTCTCACTCTGTCACCCAGCCTGGAGTGCAGTGGCCACTCCCGGCCACCGCAGCCTCGACCTGCTGGGCTCCGGCGATCCTTCCGCCTCAGTCTTCCAAGTAGCTGGAACTACAGGCATGCGCTACCACACCTGGCTAATTTTTTGATTTTATTGTGGAGATAAGGTCTTGCCACGTTGCCCAGGTGGGTCTCAAACCCGCGGGCTCAGGCAGTCCACTCACCTCAGCCTCCCAAAGTGCGGGATTATAGGCTGAGTCACCGAGCCCGGCTTAAACTGCTGATTTCTTTGGGACAGTGTTCTATAAACTTTTTGTAAAACATGAATGATTTTATCATTCTTCCATCCAAACCTTACCATGAATTCGATATTCATTCTTGCTTCAATTTTATCAGAATTCATGTTGCTCTGTCAGGTGCTGTTTTCAAGCTGATGTCTTAAACTTCTTAGTGCCTCAAACTAGATCCTGTTCTTACAAGTTAGTAAGAATTAATTTTTCTGCAAAAATATTTTGAAAATTATTCATAGTTTTTTCATAATACGCATTTTCTGTGAACATTTTGATACCCATTCCTATACTAGCTTTGGGGACAATAAAGAATTTAGAGCCTTTCTTGGTCTTATATATAGTATTTAAGTTGTTTCTCAGGACTTTATGGAATCTGATATCTTCAGGGAGTGTCTTAATAATTCATCAGATTTTGTGGTTTTGAAGCATTTTTCTTAAGCTGTGGAACTTTTTCCTTGACCAAAGTGTATATGAATGCCCCCTCCTAAAAAGGGAAAGGATAAACACGAGGCTTTTTAATCGGGGACCTCTTTGGCCTATGTTTTCCTGCCCTTCTCTGTCTGCAATGGCTATCAGAGCTTCTGTGGAATATAGTTTGCAAACCTTTATCTGCTCCAGTAAAGAGTTTAATCCTATTTTACAAACTACTGTATTTCTTTTTTTTTTTTTTGAGTTGGAGTCTCACTCTGTCGCCCAGACTGGAGTGCAGTGGCCGCTCCTGGCCACCGCAGCCTCGACCTGCTGGGCTCCGGTGATCCCTCCGCCTCAGCCTTCCGAGTAGCCAGAATTACAGGCATGCGCTACCACGCCCAGCTGATTTTTTGATTTATTGTAGAGATGAGGTCTCGCTGCCCAGGCGGGTCTCGAACCTGCAGGCTCAGGCAATCCACTCACCTCAGCCTCCCAAAGGCGCGGGATTACAGGCTGAGCCACCGAGCCCGGCTACTCTATTTCATTGAATCCAAATTATTATTGATTATTAAACATATTCTGGTATCAGAGATGTTAAATGACTAACAGAAAGTGGATATATTATGTATAAAACTACAACTGTGAACAAATGGAAAAAAAATAAACTGCCATAATTACCATGATTGTCTATTCTCAGGTTTTTCTGTTCACTCTCAGCTTGCTAGCTCCTTGACTATAGTGTAGTGATAAAACTGTGGACTATAGGACTAAGTGCCCTGGACACAAACTTGGACAAGTTAGGTAACTTTTCCTGGACCTCATCTTTCTGTTTTAACAACAAAAATTGCTTTTTGTTTTGGTGGGTGTCTTCACTAGAAATAATTGGCTATCTATATATTGTTTCAGTTCATTTCTCTTCATAAAAGGAACTTTTGTAGTATTTTAGTCCCCCACCCATTTTATCTTGGTTGTATGCTCTCAGAGTTTGTCAGTTGGTGTGCTGTTGGCATGATATGTCGACAGTTCTTCACATGTGGGACGTATTACAAGACCACTGGCTCCTACCAACAAATACCTGCAGCCACACCTGTTTATCTTAACAACAAACGCTGTCCCCCCACCACACACATTTTTAACTGTCTTGATCTAGGACAATAAGAATCTGATTCTTGGTAGTTTAATTTTTAAACCCCAGCATTTTGTCCTTTTTTTTTTTTTTTTTTTTTGAGTCAAAGTCAAACTCCATTGCCTAGGCTTGGATTATGGTTGCAAGATCATGGCTACCGCAGCCTTGACTTGCTGGGCTTAGGAGATCCTTCCCTCTCAGCCTTCCAAGTAGCCGGAAGTAGAGGTGCACACCACCATGCCCAGCTAATTTTTTAATTTATTGTAGAGAAGTCTCTCCAAGTTGCCCAGGCTCATCTCCAATCCCTGGGCTTAGACAATTTTCTCACCTCTGCCTCCCAAAGTGTTGGGATTATAGGTGTGAGCCACCGTGCCTGGCCTTTATCTTTTTTTTTTTAAACCTCACTTTTTATACCCCTTCCCATTCCACTCCACCATAGGAATTAGCTTCTTAGTAAAACTTGCCTCTTCATCTTTGTCTAAGTAGTAAATACTAGCAAATAGTAGAAAGTCCTGGCAAATTGTAGTACTTAATCTATATCAGACATTGAACTGAGCTTTTTGCATTCAAATTACATTATGAAGGAAATAGCAGCTGCATTTTATGGATGAGGAAACTGAAGACCAGAGAGAATTAGTGATTTGTGTAACTAAGTTCTAGTAAAAGTTATAAAATAGCTATAAACTGTAGTTATAAATTAACAAAAGTAGTTTTATTATCTTTGTCATTAATTTGGTTCTCACCACTGTATGGGATTCCAAAGGAAGCTTTGACTCTAGGATGTTGATATTTGTTAGGGTTTAGTGAGGGTGGGGGATATGATCCCCAAGTCTTTTTTCCACTTCTAGAGTGAGTGGGCATTTGGGCGGGAGATTCTCAGAGCTGCTCTCAGGTAGTTGTTCCCCACAGAGTGTCCGTGTTCCCCACAGAGTTGCTGCTTGCTTGCAGATATACAGTTCTGTAGGTTGTTGGACTCTGGGCAAGGAGTAAGCAACATGAATGCCAACAGTGACATGCCTCTTCTTCTAGTAGAATGCCTTCTTCCAAAATTCCACAGGAGATAATGAACCTCTGTACCACAGTGGTTTCCTCTAAATAACAGTGTCCTAGTTGTGAAGTAAACGAAGGTCAAGCGATAGTCTGGCTATCTTGTGCTTATGGGGGATTGATCACCCACATAAAGTAGTTAACATGACGTGGGTCCCTAGGGACAATTCACATGTTGATTAAATACTTATACATTATTTACTTAGTTTTTCAGGGTTTAAAAGTGAAGCTCCCAAACCCCACAATACGTCTGTCCCACATGTTAGGAAACTTATTCTGTGCTCTGTAAACCAGCCTTTGTAAGTTCTTCCTCTAGTTCCTCTGTTTTATAGCATACCCTCCCTAGCCGGATAATGTGGGACTTTCCCTCCTTATTTGTCTCCTATATTTTAACTGATTATGCTATAAAAGAAGTGGTGGTTTCAAACAGACTTCCTCATATTAGAATTCAGTGTCAACTGGGCTCGGTGGCTCAGCCTGTAATCCTGAGCCTTTGCGAGGCTGAGGTGAGTGGATTGCTTGAACCCACAGGTTCGAGACCCACCTGGGCAACTTGGCGAGACCTCATCTCTACAATAAATCAAAAAAATGAGCCGGGCGTGGTAGTGCACGCCTATAATTCCGGCTACTTGGAAGGCTGAGGCGGAAGGATCGCTGGAGCCCAGTGGGTTGAGGCTGCAGTGGCTGGGAGCGGCCACTGCACTCCAGTCTGGGCGACGGATTGAAACTCCAACTCAGAAAAAAAAAAAAAAGAGAGAGAATTCAGTGTCTTCTACAAGATGCTGTTCTGCCGGGCATGTCTCCCAGTTCTCTTGCCCTTTTGCCTATTAACCTCGCCTTTAGAAAATTTTGTTTGTTTGTTTGTTTTCTTTGAGTTGGTGTCTCACTCTGTCACCCAGACTGGAGTGCAGTGGCATGCTCCCAGCTACCTCAGCCTTGACCTGCTGAGCTCTGGTGATCCTTCCACCTCAGCCTTCCAAGTAGCTGGAACTATAGGCGCATGCTACCACGCCTGGCTAATTTTTATTTGTTTGTAGAGACGAGGTCTCGCTTAGTTGTCCGGGTGGGTCTAGAACCTGTGGGCTCAGGCAATCCACTCGCCTCTGCCTCCCAAAGTACTGCCTCCCAAAGTGCTGAGCCAGCAAGCCCGACCAGAACGTTGTTTTTTTACGTTGAACTCAAAAGGCTTTATTTGCTTCAAGAAAAGCCTCGATAAGATGCTCACTTTTGGCCACTGCACTCCAGTCTGGGTGACAGAGTGAGACTCCAACCAAAAAAAACAAAAAAAAAGATGCTTACTTTTTCAATTCTGATCTCTTGAATTCTCCAATATCAGAAATATGAGTATCCCTTAAAAACAAGATTTTATGGACAGACATATGGACTTTGCAGCAACTTGAATGGATTTAGAGCCTATCGTACTCAGTGATGTATCACAGAAACAAAGAACAGAGTACCACATGTTCTCACTCATAAGTGGACCCTGAACATTTACTATAATACTGTAAGAAAGGGATGGGCAGTAGTGGGATACTGCCAGGGTGAGGGTGGGAAGGTGGGGGAACACAGCAACAATAAGGGTACCTGATCTCAAACCAAAGTGGGGACGAAAGGGAGGCCCAGATTTTACCTTACGATGACCACTTGTATACCTAATCCTGAATTGTATCCCACATCTTTAAAATAAAATAAAAAAACAGAAAACAAGATTTTATTTTTGATGAGAGAAATGCTAACCTCAGCTGATTTGACTTGTATGGGAATTGTTTTAGACAGGACATTTCAAAATGTAAATGAGATCTGAAATCCTAAAATATTTTTATGTTATGAGATGATAGATTATTTCAGCTTTGTAGAAGGAAGCCTGCTATTGGTTGCACCACCATGCTACCAGGTGGTGATGATTGGTTGTTGTTTCCAGGTAGTTCTGCATGTGTCAAAGGCAGTGTGAAATGAATGTGCTGTTCAGATTAACTTATAAAATGCAGATGTAGCCGGGCTTGGTGGCTCAGCCTGTAATCCCGCGCCTTTGGGAGGCTGAGGTGAGTGGATTGCCTGAGCCCGTGGGTTCGAGACCCGCCTGGGCAGAGAGACCTCATCTCTACAATAAATCAAAAAATCAACCGGGCGTGGTAGCGCGCACCTGTAATTCCGGCTACTCGGAAGGCTGAAGTGGAAGGATCGCCAGAGCCCAGCAGGTCGAGGCTGCGGTGGCCGGAAGCGGCCAGTCTGGGCGACAGAGTGAGACTCCAACTCAAAAAAAAAAAATGCAGATGTGTGGGTCTTGAACCTCTATAGGCCATTAAAGATTTAAAAAATCAGATGAAACAGTGATTCTTCTGTACAGTGCAGTAATTAACAAGAGTACATGTCCTGGTGTTAAAGCATCAAATGTTTTACCTACTTTGTCATTCAGCTGTGAGTAGTCTTAATGCTAACACTAACATGCTGTTGGTACTAACACTGTTTGCTTTATAATTATCTAAGTTTCTTACTCCTCAATACATCACACACACATAGATGTATTAGAGGTTTTGGTAGCGAGCAAAAATACAATTTGAAGGCAGCACCTTTTTTTCTTATTGTGGCCAATATTCTATTAACAGAAACTTCTTTGATCTGGAATTTTAGATTCCAGAGATTCTAAATTTAAGGTCGTGGTGATTCTTACCCGAAAATTTTTTTAAAATCAAGTATAATTTATTAAAATGTTAATATACTTATTGTTGAAAGGAAAATAATCGTAAAACCATTGACCATTTTAATGATTAAATACTTAGGCATAATATGCTTCTTTTTTTTTGAGTTGGAGTTATACTCTGTCGCCCAGGCTGGAGTGCAGTGTCACACTCTCAGCCACCACAGTCTCAACCTGCTGTGCTCGAGTGATCTTTCCTCCTCAGCCTTCTAAGTAGCTAGAACTACAGACATGCACTACCACGCCTGACTGATGTTTTGATATATTGTAGAGACAGGGTCTCACCAAGTTGCCTGGGTTGGTCTCTAACCCCTGAGCTCAGGCAGTCCTCTCGCTTTGGCCACCCAAAGTGCTGGGATTACAGGCTTGAGCCACTGCACCTGGCTAGTTTGTTTCTTAAAAAGTATAATCACCAGACCTGGTGACTCAGCCTGTAATCCCAGCACTTTGGGAAGCTGAGGCTAGTGGATTGCCTGAGCCCGTGGGTTTGAGACCAGCCCTGGCAATGTGGCGAGACCTCGTCTCTATCGTCAATAAAAAAATTAGCTGGGCATGGTAGCATGTACCTGTAGTTTCAGCTACTTGGAAGGCTGAGGTGGTGGAAGGATCGCCAGAGCCCAGCAGATCATCACTGGATTGGCCGTGAGTGTGCCATTGCACTCTAGCCTGGGCAACAGAGTGAGATTCCAGCTTAAAAAAACCCAACAAAAAAAGTATAATCCTTACCTTTTGTCTGTATATGTGTTCTAGTAAAGGCTACAACTTAGGCCGGATCTAGTTATATAATATTTTAGGTACTTAGGAAATATAGCTCTGTCAGTAAAACATCTACAAGTAGGACTTACTGTACTTCCTTGATTCTGAAGTGACAGTAATTTTAATAAGCATCATTGGTTTAATGATTACTTTTCCTGCAGAGGGGAGGGGTAGAGCCACTACCATATTCAGTGAACATATTGATTATATGATCCATTTTGATTTCAGAAATATTAAAAATGAGGAAAAAAGTAAGGCTTCAAGTTGAGATGCATACATTTTTCCCATCGCCAAAAAAATGTTTGTATATATGCAGACACTGTTTGAGATGAGAAATTCTTTTTTTTTTTTTTTTTTTGAGTTGGAGTCTCACTCTGTCATCCAGACTGGAGTGCAGTGGCGGCTCCCGGCCACTGCATCCTCGACCTGCTGGGCTCCGGCAATCCTTCCGCCTCAGCCTTCCAAGTAGCTGGAACTACAGGCATGTGCTACCATGCCCGGCTAATTTTTGATTTATTGTAGAGATGAGATCTTGCCAAGTTGCCCAGGCGGGTCTCGAACCCGTGGGCTCAGGCAATCCACTCACCTCAGCCTCCCAAAGCGCGGGATTACAGGCTGAGCCACCGAGCCCGGCTGAGAAATTCTTAAGGTTTTGTTGAATTAATGTGTAAAGGGAATTTTTAATAAGTGTCATTGTGTAAAGTTGTCCTGGATCAAACTAGGAAAGAAGCATAATTTTCTTCATTCAAATGATCAGTATGGGTTGTAAAACTAATGTGTGGTTATTATTAGTATTTTTTAAACAGAATGGGTGGGTGTGGTGACTCACGCCTGTAATCCCACACTTTGGGAGACAGAGACGAGTGGATTGCCTGAGCCCAGGGGTTTGAGAACAGCCTGGGCAACTTGGTGAGACCTCGTCTCTACAGTAAATCAAAAAATTAGCTGGGCATGGCAGCGCATGCATATAATTCCAACGACTTGGAAAGCTGAAGCAGAAGGATCACCTGCATCCAGCAGGGGGTCGAGGCTGTAGTGCCTGTGAGTGTGCCACTGCCCTCCAGCCTGGGCAACAGAGTGAGACTCCTACTCAAAAAACAAACAAACAACACCAGAATGTTGATTGATGTGTAAAACAGTTTATAGGGTTTTTAAGCTTTATCTACTATTTTAGTCTTTGATGCAGTTTATATCCCTCAGTTACTCTTCAGAACGTAGTCTTAATTATTTTAGAAACTTTCCACTAGTGTTGTAGTTACAGTTTGCTCTTTTCCTGTATTGATGGTTGGACATCAGCCACATAATGCTTTACTGGTTTCTTCCTTGGAATGGCAAAGATATTTCTGCTAGAAATTAGTTCATTCTGTAACCTTTATTTTGCAAAAGATATCTTTCTTTAGCTGTCTTTTGGTTTTTTCCTTTTTAAAGAGATTATGCTTGCTTTTCTTTACAAAGGGAATGTCAGTATTG
This sequence comes from Cephalopachus bancanus, assembly GCA_027257055.1. Lineage (NCBI taxonomy): Eukaryota > Metazoa > Chordata > Mammalia > Primates > Tarsiidae > Cephalopachus > Cephalopachus bancanus. Next base: position 60,534 of record JAPVLO010000941.1, read on the forward strand.
GACAATCAGCCCCATGAAGGAATGCTGGGAGCCTGGTAACCTCTTGATTTTGCTTTGTAATGTTCATTGTCCTTTCAGTTTCCTCTTAACAGTTTCTAAGAGTTTTGCTTATACTTTGTTTTTGAGATGGTCTTAATCGAATTGAATTCTAGAGTGGGTTAGACTTTGGCTCAGTAGCCACTTCAGTCATTTTTTTCCCCTTTTATTTTTATAGTTTCTCTTTTACATTTAAAAATCAGAAATGATTAAGAAACCAGTTATTATTTCTCATTTGACTTTTTTGAGAACGTTAAAAAATGCTTAATAATACATTTTATTTAACTCAACATAGCCAAAATATTATCATTTCAACATGTAACTCAAGCTACATTCCACGTTCTTGGTTGCCATATGTGACTACTGGCTTGCTTTGCTGGACATTGCAGCTCTGTGAATGCTAGCTAATATGTTGTACTAGTTTTTTTCAGCAAGAAATTTTATAGAATTGGTGTTAATCTTCTAAGGAATTTGCCAGTAAATCCATCTGGGCCTGGAGGGATTTTTCAGTTACTAGCTCAATTTATTTTCATAGTTATAGCTCTATTCAGGTAATTTGTTTCATTTTGGGTGACTTTGAGTTATTTCAGTTGATCTTTTCATCTAAGTTGTTGAATGTATGTACGTAGAGTTGTTTGTAGTCTTAAGGGAAATTAGAAAATATTTTGAGTTCAGTGAAAATCCAACATTTTGCAAGTTGTGGGATACAGGTGAAAGCAATGCTTAGAGAGAAATTTATGTTATAAATGGAGAAAGGGCTCCAAGCAATGACCTCAGCTTCTACGTGAAGAAACTAGAAAATGAATAAAGTAAACCCAAATCAAGCATAAGTGAATAGTGAAATTAAGAGTAGAAATCCATAAAAATGAAAACAGTAGTAAAAAGCCAGTAAAACTAAAAGCTGATTCTTTGAAAAGATCAACAAAATTGAGAAATCTATCAGGAAAAAAAAAAGAGACATGAAATGTCAAGAATGCAAGGGAATTATCATTAAACATAGAAGTCTTAGGATAATTAGAGGACACCACAAACAACTAATCCTGAGCAAATAATAAAATATATTAGACAGCCATCTCAGAAATAGAATATGGGCTCCTGGCTAAGAATGGAAAGACATAACTCACTACCATTTATAGTTGAATTTTTAAACATTCTTTTTATTAAAGATGAACAATATAGAGAAACAACATGAGCTCTGAAGTCATACCATCTACGTTTGATTGCTATTTTTTTGTTTTGTTTTTTTGAGTCAACCTCACTCTGTCACTTAGGCTGGAGGGCAGTGGCACGGTTCCAGCCAGCACAGCCTCCACCAGCTGGGCTCAGGTGATCCTTCTGCCTCAGTCTTCCAAGTAGCTGGAACTGCAGGCATGCGCCACCACACCCGGCTAATTTTTTGCTTTATTGTAGAGATGAGGTCTCTCCAAGTTGTCCAGGCTGGTCTCGAACCTGTAGGCTCAGGCAATCCTCTCACCTCGGCCTCCCAAAGTGCTGTGATTATAGGCGTGAGCCACCATGCCAGGCCTGATTGCTAGTTTAACAACATGACTGTGTAAGGTTTAGGAAATTATTTTACCTATCAGTAACTTCATTTCTTCATCTATAAAATAAGGAAAATGGTACATACGTTCTAGGATTTGAGGGAATTAGAGGAGTTAATGCTTTAGAACCAGTGCCTGGTACAGTAAGCACTAAATATGTGTTAGATATTGTTACTAACAATATTAATGTTGTTAAAAATACTTGACTGTGTTGTGACAACTTGTGTAATAATCCCTCCTCAGTTGTTTATTTGTCTTATATGGACTTTGTTAGTAAAGTTTCCTTAAGATTTTTCTGTCTCAGATACCCCATTGATCTATTTCTTTGGAATCATGAGGGGGATTTTGAGAGTGGAGTTAGAGATTCCAGATCCCCAAACCAGAAAGATGTTGAGCTTTTCTTCAGGTTCATATGCATGTTAATTTCTCCAAAGCAAAAGTGAGTACCAGAATCTCACTGAGACTAACAGGGGACGGGAAGGGTCTGAGTCCTGAAAAACTGCTTTCTCAGACTTGATTTGTTTGAATTTCTGATCAGTATATAAAAAGTGAGCAGCAGTTATATTCTCATGTTCACAGATACGTTCGCCTCTTGAAAGCGCAAGACAAGCCGGGCTCGGTGGCTCAGCCTGTAATCCCACGCCTTTGGGAGGCTGAGGTGAGTGGATTGCCTGAGCCCGCGGGTTCGAGACCCGCCTGGGCAGCGAGACCTCATCTCTACAATAAATCAAAAAATCAGCGGGCGTGGTAGTGCATGCCTGTAATTCCGGCTACTCGGAAGGATGAGGTGGAAGGATCGCCGGAGCCCAGCAGGTCGAGGCTGCGGTGGCCGGGAGCGGCCCCTGCACTCCAGTCTGGGCGACAGAGTGAGACTCCAACTCAAAAAAAAAAAAAAAAAGCGCAAGACAGTTGGGTTTTTGAGTTAATCCTAGGTGTCTGGAAGCCACTAAAAAGTATTTTCTGACTGGGCTCAGTGGCTCAGCCTGTAATCCCAACACTTTGGGAGGCCGAGGTGAGTGGATTGCCTGAGCCCGCGGGTTCGGGACCCACCTGGGCAACTTGACGAGACCTCATCTCTACAATAAATTAAAAAAAAATTAGCCAAGTGTGGTAGCGCGCACATGTAGTTCCAGCTACTTGGAAGGCTGAGGCGGAAGGATCACCAGAGCCCAGCAGGTCGAGCCCGCGGTGGCCAGGAGCGGCCACTGCACTCCAGTCTGAGTGATAGAGTGAGACTCCAACTCAAAAAAAAAAGTATTTTCCCTCTTTTTGTATATGGATGTACTGTACTATAGATAAGGTAAGTGTCAGTGTATGTTGGAAGAAAGGTTAAGTTTGCACAGTTGAGGTAGACTATAAAATGTGTGTGCTGGATTATCAGCAATATTGGATAATGCCTTTTCTTAAAATTTGCCTCTAACGTCTGGTTTCCTGTTATGCATGTAAGGAGCTAAGAAGTTGCTACTCTTTCCTAAAAAGTAAAAAGCTGAAAAAACGGAAAAATTGACAACTCTTCATAGGCATCAGAGAAGTGAGGTTACATGAAAAACTGCCGTACCAAAAACTGGCCAGGCATGGTGCTACATGCCTGTAGTCCCAGCTACTAGAGAGACTGAGGCAGGAGGATCGCTTCAGCCCAGGAGTTCAAGGTTACAGTGAACTATGATCACTCCACTGTATTCGTCTGGGTGACAAAGCAAGTGACCCATCTCTTTTTTTTTTTGAGTTGTAGTCTAATTTCGTCACCTAGGCTGGAGTGCAGTGGCTCGCTCACGGCCACCCCAGTGTCAACCTGCTGGGCTCCGGTGATCCTTTCGCTTTAGCCTTCCAAGTAGCTGGAACTACAGGTACATGCTACAACGCCTGGCTAAGTTTTTGATTTATTGTAGAGATGAGGTCTTGCAAAGTTACCCAGGCGGGCGGTTTTTTTTTTGTTGTTTTTTTTTGAGTTGGAGTCTCACTGTCACTCAGACGGGAGTACAGTGGCCGCTCCCGGCCACCGCAGCCTCGACCTGCTGGGCTCCAGCGATCCTTCCGCCTCAGTCTTCCAAGTAGCTGGAACTACAGGCACGCGCTACCACGCCCAGCTAATTTTTGATTTATTGTAGAGATGAGGTCTCGCCAAGTTGCCCTGGCGGGTCTCAAACCCATGGGCCAGGTAGTCCACTCACTTTGGCCTCCCAAAGTGCTGAGATTACAGGCTGAGCCACTGAGCCCGGCTCCTAGACTGTTCTTGAACCCGTAGACTCAGACAATCCCTTCACCTCAGCCTCCCAAAGTGCTGGGATTACAGGCTTGAGCCACCATGCCAGACATCCCATCTCTTAAAAAGACAAAAATGAAATAGGCAGGTACTGAAAATCACAGCTTATCATAGCAGATACCCACAAACAGAAACCTGTGCAGGAAAAACAGGACAAAGAAAAATCTAAACTGTAACCGACAAATCACTGCAGACTCAATGTGAACTGTAGGGTGATTCCAGTCATCAGGGGCCACTGTACTTTTTTGAATTTTACCTCCTAGAGCCCTACTGGATTCTCACAGTGAGTATTTGAGAAAAATTCCTTAATGCCTCTTACAGAGGGAGAGGAAAAATAACCTCTCTGAAATACACCAGAGCATTTTGTTTTTCTTGATAAGGTCTGCCTACAGAAGAAATTTTTTCACCAGGGCCTAACCTGCTTTGGAGTTTTATCAGATCCAAACTGCCCTGGATATCCAACTCCAGCCAGCTCTAGCCTTTTCTGTGGGGAAAGGTAAATATCTAGTTTTAGCCCTTTCTTGCCGTCTTTCCTGTTTAAGAGCAGAGAAGAAAATGAGAATCACTAGTGAAGTTCACAGTCCTGGAATACAGATTCACCAAAAGACTGAGAACTAATCATAGTCTATATAATGTGTTGCCTCTCCTCACACCTTACTGCTACATTACTAAGGGCTTCTTTATTGCAATTTCTTTAGCTGGGGAATGGAAAAAAGCAGAACATACAGTTTGAAGAAATCGAATAGCATCAGAGTCAGTTTTGATAGGAATGTTGGGATTATTAGACCAGGAGTTTTTTTTGTTGTTGTTGTTGTTGTTGTTTAGGTTGGAGTCTCACTGTGTCACCCAGGCTGGAGAGCAGTGGTACATTCATGACCACCCCAGTATTCTTCTTTATGGCTCCATAATATTCCATTCATGTATATGTACAACATTTTTTTAATCCAGTCCACTTTTGATGGGCAGCATGGTTGGTTCCATGTCTTAGCTATTGTGAATAATGCAAACATCCATGAGATGTGCATGTACAGATATCTTTTTTATAGAATGATTTGAGTTCTTTGTGGGTATAATCTCAGAAGGGGGATTGCTGTTTCGTATGGAAGGTTGACTTTTAGGGCCTTTAGGAATTGCCACACTGTTTCCACAGAGGTTGTATTAGTTTACACTCCCACTGACAGTGAAGAATTGTTCCCTTTTTCCTACATCCTCTCCAGCAACTGTTGTTTTTCTAGTTACTGGTGATGACCATCCTGACCAGAGTGGTACTAGAAAAAAAATTTTTTTTTGTTTAAATTGGAGTCTCACTCTGTCGTCGAGACTGGAATGCAGTGGCCATTCCCAGCCACCGCAGCCTCGACCTGCTGGGGTTCCGGCGATCCTTCCGCCTCAGCCTTCCAAGTAGCTGGAACTACAGGCGCACGCTACCACGCCTGGCTAATTTGTTTATTTATTGTAGAGATGAGGTCTCGCCAAGTTGCCCAGGCGGGTCTCGAACCCGCGGGTTCAAGCAGTACACTCACCTCAGCCTCCCAAAGGCGTGGGATTACAGGCTGAGCCACCGAGCCCGGCTTAGAAAAATCTTAACTGAAAATCTTGGCATGAGAATGGTGTGTGCAGAAATGGTCCCAAAGGAACTCTTGCATCATGACAATGCTCTAGCTTATACAGCATTGTCTGGAGGGAGTTTTTAGGTAGTAAACAAATAACTGTATTGGAACAGTTTCTCTACTCAACTTGATCTGGCCCCCGATGACTTTTATCTTTACCCAAAGTAAAGGAAACGTTGAAAGGAAGACATTATGATGGCATTCAGGACATTGACAGCTCTGATGGCCTTTCCAGAAAGAGTTCTGGAATTGCTTTGACAGGTAGACTAGGTACTGGTGTCGGTGCATAGCTTCACATGGGGAGTTCTGTGAAGGTGCCCTTAGTGATATTCATCAGTAAGGTATGTATCCCTTTTTCTAGGATGAGTTTGCAAACTTAATTGTCAGTCCTCATATCATATTCTAACTGCGGAAATCAAAGATAAAAATTATTTTTCAAAGAAGCCAGAGGGAAATATATCTTACCTATAGATGAGTGAGAATAATAATTATCTGTGACTTCTCTTTAGAAACCATCAATCAAGACATGAGTGGAGTGAGATATTTAAAATGTTGAGAGAAAAAACCCTACCAACCTAGAATTCTGTACTCTGTAATGTTATCCTTCAAAAATGGATAAATCCAGACTTTCTCAGATAAACAAAAACTGAGGATTTGTTGCCAGTAGACCTGCCTTGAAAAACTTGTTACTAGATCCTAACCAAAAGGTTAAGAAGCAATGGAAAAATTGTTAAAAGAAGTTTTACAAAAGAAAGGGAATGAGCCAGGTCCAATGACTCAGCCGGTAATCCCAGCACTTTGGGAAGCTGAGGCCCGAGAGTTAGAGATCAGCCTGGGCAATGTGGTGAGACCTTGTCTTTACAAAACAACTAAAAATTAGCTGGGCATGGTGGTGCATGCCTGTAGTCCCAGCTACTTGGGGGAGACTAAGGCAGAAGGCTCTCCTGAGCCTAAGGGCAAGGCTACAGTGAGCCATGATTATGCCATTGCATTCCAGTCTGGGAGACAGGGTGAGACACCCCCCAAAAAGAAAATAAAAAAGATAATAAATGAAGGTAAAATTTAAACTTTTCTTTTTCCTTAAAGGGAATGTGTTACTCGCTTCCTTTTAATTAGTTTTAACTTTTAAGCATTTACAAGTGTAATCAACCAGGTGAAGGTAGTAGGGAATATTTCCCAATACTTGTAATGTAAACTCAAATTTTAGTTTTCTTTTTGGAGTAAAATAGGCTTTTCATCACTTATGGGATAATTCCCAAGCTGAGAAAATTCTCTTTCCATATTTTCCCCATATATTCTTCTACTCAATCTTGGCTGCCACGACGGACAGAAAGCATGCAGACACTTTTTTCTTGCATCTGTAGTAGAAACTTCAGCAGTATTTTTCTTTTTCTTATTTGCAATTGTTATACCAGATAACAGTTTATTCAACATGATACCAACAGTATATTGGATCATGTTTGTTCATGTGTAACTATATATGTGTATTTATAAGTGAAATGAGTGACAGCGATGATATAAGGGATAAATTGGAGGAATTAGGAATATTTTGATATTGTGAGACTTTTATCACCTGTGAAACAATATAGAATTATTTGAATGTTGACTTGGATTAGTTGTAAATGTATGTTGTATACTTTAGGACAATCACTAAAAAAGTTCTAAAAAGTAGTATAATTGAAATGCTCTGAAAAGAGAGAAAATGGCATTATATAAAATGCTCAGTTAAAACCACAAAAGGCAGAAAAAGAGTAGAAGACAAAAATGGGTACAAAGAATAACAGAAAATGGAAAACAGTAACAAATATGGTAGCTATTAACCAACTGCATCAATAATCAGTTTAAACTACTTATCTAAATGCAGCCATTAAAGACAGAGATTGCCAGAGTGATTAAAAAAATAAGACCCAACTGTATGCTGTCTGCAAAAAGGCCACTTCATATTTAAGGATGATGTAGATTAAAGAGATAAAGAAAGATATGCCATGCTAATGCTGATCAAAAAAAGATGGGAGTAAGGTGAATTGAAAGCAGAGTTTGAAGACATTTGGACACCCATGTTCATAGCAGCATTATTCACTAACTAAAATGTGAATGCAGTCTAAGATTCCATAGATGGATAAATGAATAAGCAAAATATGTCACATACATACAGTGGAATATTACTCAACCTTTAAAAGGAAGGAAATTTTTCAGTATGCTACAATATGGATGAACCTTTAGGACATTATGTTAAGTGAAATAAGCCAGTCACAGTAAGACAAATAATATATAATTCCATTTATATGAGATGTTCTGAGTAGTCAAAATCAGAAACAGAAAGTAAAACAGTGGTTGCTAGGACTGAGGAGAGACAAGAATGGGGTTATTGTTCAGTGGACAGAGTTTTGTTTTTACTAGATGAAATGAGTTATGGAGATGGATGGTGGTGATGGTTGCACAACATTATGAACTTAAAATGGTTAAGATGATAAAATTTGGGTGATATGTATATTACCATGATAAAAGAAAAAAATAGCCCAAGTACCTGTATTAATTTTATACACAGCAGCCTTGAGAGCAAGGAAAGCTATCAGGGATAGACAGGGCATTACATAATGATAAAGGAGTCCATAATCCAATAACATATAATAATCTTTAGTGTGTATTTGCCAAAACCAGAGTGAATGAGCAAAAACTGACAGAACTGTGAGGAGGAAAGATGAATCTGCTATTACAGTTGGAAACTTCAATACCCTTCTGTTAGAAATGGACAAATCCAGTATGCAGAAAATCAGTGAGTATATAGTTGGACTCAATTGCGTCATCATTCAGTTAGTATAATTGACATCTATAGACTGCTTCATCCAGCAACTGCAGAACACACATTCTTCTCAAACTTTTATGGAACATAAACAAGATAGAACACATTTTGAGCCATAAATCATACCTTAAGACTTTTAACAGAATGGAAATCATACAATGTGTACCTTGAGACCACAATGGAATTGAACTACAAAGCAATAACAGGAAGATATATACAGATCAAAAAAGAGACTTCAAGAGAAATTTTAAAATACTCTGAACTAACTGAAAGTGAAAAGACCAGTTATTAGGATTTGTGGCATGCGGCTATAGTAGAGGGAAGTTTATTGCATTGAATGCATGTATTAGAAAAGAATGATTTAAAGTCAATAATCTAAGCTTCTATGTTAAGAAACTAGAATTAGAGCCGGGCTCGGTGGCTCAGCCTGTAATCCCGCGCCTTTGGGAGACTGAGGTGAGTGGATTGCCTGAGCCCGCGGGTTCGAGACCCACCTGGGCAGCGAGACCTCATCTCTACAATAAATCAAAAAATCAGCCGGGCGTGGTAGTGCACGCCTGTAGTTCCAGGTACTTGGAAGGCTGAGGCGGAAGGATCGCCGTAGCCCAGCAGGTCGAGGCTGTGGTGGCCTGGAGTGGCCGCTGTACTGCAGTCTGGGCGACAGAGTGAGACTCCAACTCAAAAAAAAAAAAAAAAGAATAACCTCCCAAAAAATCCATAACTAATATCATATTTGATGAGATTTGATACTATGAGAAAGGACCAGGCACAGTGGCTCATGCATGTAATCCCAGTACTGTGGGAGTCCAAGGTGAGAGGATTGCTTGAGTCCAGGAGTTCAGGGTGCTATGAGCTGTGTTTGCACTAGTGTATTCCATCCCGAATGACAGAGCAAGACCGTGCCCCTCCCCCCTCCGCCCAAAATATAATAATTTGAGAAACTAGATACTTTTTCTTGAAGATTAGGAACAGGGCATGCATGTCCCTTCTTACCACTGCTTTTCAGCATTGTCCTGGACAAGAAAATGAAATAAAAGTTTACAGTTTGGGAAGAAGAAATAAAACTATTTTTATACACAGATGATCATGTAGAAAATCTTTAAGAATCAGAAATACCTAGAAATAATAAGTGATTATAAGACGTTGCAGGATAGAGGTTAATATACAGAAGTTCATCATTTTGCTATATACAGTAATAAGCAACTAGAATCCAAAATTAAAGACACATTTCCATTTACATATCCCAAAAAGAAACACTTAAGTGTAAATCTAAAAAAATATGTAAAAAAATCTATGTAAGGATAACTATAAAACTGTAGTGAAAGAAATCAAAGAACTAACTAATTATTCATGTTTGTAGATAGGGAGACTCAATATTATTAATACGTGTATTTTTTCCAACTTGATCTATGGCTAAAACATAATCCATATCAAAATTGTAGCAAGTTATTTTGTGGGTATTGACGAACTGCTTCTAAAGTTTATATAAGAAGCAATTTATAAAGGCAAATGACCCAGAATAGCCAACATACTAATGAAAGGAAAGAAAAATGTCAGATGACTGACACACTTGGTTTTAAGGCTTCTTATAAAGCTGTAGTAATCAAGACAGTGTAGCATTGGCAAAAGAATAAATAAATAGATCAATGGAACAAAATACAGAGCCCAGAAACAGACCCCTAGAGATATAGTCAACTGATCTTTGATAAAGGAGTGAAGAAAATACATTGGATAGAAGATACTCCTTTCAACAGTTGGTGCTGGAACAATTGGACATCCACATGCAAAAAAATAAATAAATAAATCTTGACGTGGAGCTTACACCCTTCACAAATTTCTGCTTTGTGGAAGACACTGTTGAGAGAATGAAAAAATAAGCCACATACTGAGAGAAAATATTTGCAGAGGACACATCTGATAAAGGTTGTTAGCCAAAGTAAACAAAAAGCTTTTAAAACTCAATAAGAAAACGAACAACCTAGTTGAAAAGTGGGCCAAAGACCTGAACAGATCTCTCTCCAAAGATGAAGCACAGATGGCAAATAAGCATATGAAACATTCATCATATGTCAGCAGGAAATTGCAAATTAAAACAACAATGAGATACCACTGTATAACTATTAGAATGGAACACTGACAACATCAAATGCTGGCAAGAACGTGGATCAGCAACAATTCTCATTTACCACTAGTGGGAATGCAAAATGGTACAACCACTTTGGAGGATAAATTGACTGTGTCTTATAAAATTAAACATATCTTTACCATACAATTCAGTAGTATGGTATGTTCTTTGATATTTACACAAATGAGTTGAAAACTTATGTTCACACAAAAACCTGCACACAGATGTTTTTAGTAACTTGCTTAATTTATTTATAGAGACAGAGACTCAGTTTGTTGCACAAATTGGAGGGCAGTAGTGCAATTGCAATTGTGGCATGATCATGACTCATTGCAGCCTTCAACTCCTGGGCTTAAGTAATCCTCCTGCTTCCCAAATAGCTGTAACTACAGGTGTGCATCATCATATCTAGCTTTAAAAAAAAATGTTTTGTTTTTTTTTGTAGAGATGAGGTCTAGCTATGTTGCCCAAGCTGGTCTGCAACTCCTGGCCTCAAAGGATCCTCCTGCCTTTGAGTGCTCCAGTGCTAGGTTGACAAGCATGGGCCACCATGCCAGGCTGCAGCTTTATTTGTAATTGCCAAAACTTGAATGCAACCAAGATGTTCTGCAATAGGTGAGTGAACAAATAAACTGGTACACCTGGACAATGGAATATTCAGTGTTAAAAAGAAATGAGTCATTAAGTCATGAAGATAAATTAAATAACTTTATTTTATTTTGTTTATTTATTTTTGAGTTGAAATCTCACTCCGTAGCCCAGACTGGAGTGCAGTGGCACACTCACAGCCACCCCAGCATCGACCTGCTGGGCTCGGGCGATCCTTCCGCTTCAGCCTTCCAAGTAGCCGGAACTACAGGCACACACTACCATGCCCAGCTAAGTTTTTTGATTTATTGTAGAGACGAGGTCTCGCCAAGTTGCCCAGGCTGGTCTCGAACCCGCGGGCTCAGGCAGTCCACTCACCTTGGCCTCCCAAAGTGCTGGGATTACAGGCTGAGCTACCGAGCCTGACCTGGAAGAACTTTAAATGCCTATTACTAAGTGAAAGAAGCCAATCTGAAAAGGCTACATGAAAATATTTGCAGAGGACATATCTGTTAAAGGGTTAAGATAATAAGAAAATGAAAATCTAGTTTTAAAAATGGGCCAAAGACCTGAACAGATATCTAACCAAATGATGCAGATGGCAAATAAGCATGTAAGACATTCATCATATGTCATCAGGAAACTGCAAATTAAAATGACAGTGAGATACCACTGTATACCTAGTAGAATGACCAAAGCCAGAACACTGACAACACCAAATGCGGGCAAGAACATGGAACAGCATGATTCCAACTATATGACATTCTGAAAAACCAAAACTATGGAGACAGCAAAAACATCAGTGGTTACCAGGTTTGGAGGCTGAATAGGCAGAATACAGAAGATTTTTAGTGCAGTGAAAGTACTCTGAATAATACTACAGTGGTCAATTTGCCCAAACACATAGACTGTATGACAATCAAGGATGAACCTTAACATAAACTATGAACTTTTGGTGATAATGATGTGTTGGTGTTGGTTCATTGATTGTAACCATGGTGCGGTGTGTTGATGGGGAGGTTGTACACATGTCGGGGAAGAGAATATATAGGAAACCTCTGTAACTTCTTCTTGATTTTGCTGTGAACCTAAAACTACTGTACGAAATATTTAACCATTTGTACTCGGAGACATCTCATGGATTATCTACTAACAACTCTACCGTACTTTTTTTTTTTTTTGAGTTGGAGTCTCACTCTGTCACCCAGACTGGAGTGCAGTGGCCGCTCCCGGCCACTGCAGCCTCCACCTGCTGGGCTCCGGCGATCCTTCCAACCTCATCCTTCCGAGTAGCTGGAACTACAGGCGCGTGCTATCACACCTGGCTCATTTTGATTTATTGTAGAGATGAGGTCTCGCCAAGTTGCCCAGGCAGGTCTCAAACCCGCGGGCTCAGGCAGTCCACTCACCTCAGCCTCCCAAAGGTGTGGGATTACAGGCTGAGCCACTGAGCCTGGCTTCTACTGTACTTTTTAATGAAATAATATAGCATTGGAACCAGTTATTTTATTGTAATGGTTTTTGACTTACAATGGAATTTTAGACATTGAGAAACTTATTTATGAAAAAAATCAAAATTTTGTATCTTTTATATCTTTTCTAACATGTGAAACAGTCACTGATGTGCATTGCAGGTTCATTGATACATGTTGTGCAGTAGTAATTTGTTTGACGTCTTCCACCTGGTGTTTTTCTATTTGAACAGACAGTGTTAATAATATATAATTTATTGTCCAGTCTGTTTGAAGATTATGTGGAAGGATGTACTCTTGATTCCTGAAAATCACTTCCCAACTGATGCTTAGTTTTGGCCCCCTTCCCTATCTTGGGGAGGCAAATCTCTCTCTCTTTCTCTCTGTCTCTGTCTGTCTCTGTCTTACTTTCAGAATAACTTTGCAGCTGGGCTCGGTGGCTTAGCCTGTAATCCCGTGCCTTGGGAGTCTGAGGTGAGTGGATTGCCTGAGCCCACGGGTTCAAGACCCGCCTGGGCAACTTGGTGAGACCTCATCTCTGCAATAAATCAAAAAAATAGCTGGGTGTGGTAGCATGCGCCTGTAATTCCAGCTACTTGGAAGTCTGAGGTGGAAGGATTGCCGGAGCCCCAGCAGGTCGAGGCTGCGGTGGCTGGAGCGGCCACTGCACTCCAGTCTGGGCGACAGAGTGAGACTCCAACTCAAAATAAATAAATAAATAAGTAAATAAATAAATAAATAGATTTTGCTTGAAAACTTGAAAAAAAAAGGATAAATAAATAAATAAGTAAATTTTGCTTGAAAACTTAAAAAAAAAAGATAACCTTTAAGGCGAAATGGACTGGAAGAACTTTCCCAAACTTGAGAAATTTTGTCAAACTTAATCTTTTAATTAAATTAGATTAATATTTGTGATAGGTAGAAGATACTTCATTTCTAAACTGAAAGAAGGTGGGCAAAAGTATACATTCTGGTTGAGCATTAGTGTGACTTTGGGGATTCTGTGGGTGAAAGAGTTAGGAGCTAGATTGGAGGTCATATTACTCTTTGAGAAAGATTTGCACCCACTGTTCATATGGAAGAGTTGCATAGCTGACTGTTATGGCTCAAGATGCAGAACTTTAGCCTGTCTGACCAAAAGGGCATCCGTAGACTCTGTACATTGGGTGTGAGTGGGTAGTGAGGTTAACTGCCTTTTGTGGGATTGAGCTGTCCTGATGACCATGAGGGAGTCCCAGGAACCCCTGAGTGAGATGTTGATAGACCTATTTCAGTCTTGTGCTGAATTATGCCCCCAAAGCTCTGTGCTCATATTTGAGCCAGGAATATATTTTGACCTCTTTTTTTGGAGTTGGAGTCTCACTCTGTCACCCAAACTGGAGTGCAGTGGCCGCTCCCGACCACCACAGCCTTGACCTGCTGGGCTCCGGTGGTGATCCTTCCGCCTCAGCCTTCCAAGTAGCTGGAACTACAGGCGTGTGCTACCATGCCCAGCTAGTCTTTGATTTATTGTAGAGGTAAGGTCTTGCCAAGTTGCCCAGGCGGGTCTCGAACCCGCGGGCTCAGGCAGTCCACTCACCTCAGCCTCCCAAGGCACGGGATTACAGGCTGAGCCTCACCTCTTAAGGACCTGCAGTGGAAATTAGAAGGAAGGGATGCTCGGCAATGTTAGATAAGACCGAAGAAATGAAGAAGACAGTAAAGAAGAATTAGAAAAAAAAAAGAGGAGGAGAAAGAAGAAATATTTAGGAAGTTCTGCTTTGCTGCTGTCTTTGACTCTGACTTCTGTCAGTGAATATGATGATTGAGGAACTGATGTTCTCTTTGGAAAGAATGTTGAGGGGAAGGGGTTACTATTTTATTTGTTCTGCTATTTCTTGCACTGGTCCAGCTATGATTGTGGTGTTGATTGGGAGGAGTTTTCTTGAAGCCAGAAACAAAGGTCATCCTTTTAGGCAGAGGGGGGAAGGGAGAACAGAATTAATACAGTGTATTATTCTGAGACTCTCAGAAGCAAACATTTTCACCAAGGGTAACTGATTACCATCAGTAATGTTTTTTACATTTTTTCTTCATAATTGTGTCCAAGATAGAGTTTGAGTTTATTAAAAAAGGCAAATGAGACCGATGTCTTGTGATTTTTCTTTTAGTTATTCAAAACAAACACATTAGCTCTATAGAAGTTAAACCTTACCTTGGAAGGATGTTTACTGGAGGAATGATTGTGTGTGTGTGTGTTTATGACAACATTTAAAGTTGAATTAGGTAAATTAATTGCTTGATAGTCTAGAATTTGACTTCCTGGTTATTAAACTACTTACTTAAAAGTACTTCTGCTTGAATGTTTTATTTTAAATTTCCCTTTGATGAAAATACTGCAGATAGCAAGATGCACCAAAGTTTGTCTCAATCACACAATCACAGTAGTTGAGAAATTCACCAGAAGTGGTGAAGAAGTAAGAATACTAGCCATTTTTCTTTCCGTTTGCATATAAGATAGATAATATTTAAATGTTAAATGTTTTTATCCAATGCTATATTTAAGTGCTTTTCAAAATGATTGTTAAAATGCCAGTTTTAATCTGTATTTTGTGCCAGCTGCATAGATTTAGCTTTTAATGTGCTGTAGCTATCATTTTGATTTCCTGCATTGTCCTCAAACATAATTGCACTTTGAAATCTAAATTAGTAGTTTAAGTTCTTAAGTATAGTTTCATGCTATATTACCTTTTTTGCAGTTGTGTTATCAGCCACTCACATATACTTTATTAGCAAGCTATAGCAGAAGTTTACATGATTGGGATGTTAATATTTTCATCTTTTCTGCAGGAAAAGTCTCCATGCGTACTATTTATTTCTAGATTGGTAGAACAACTCAAAATTGATCAGGGGTGAGGTGGGAGTGTTGCAGGGAGTCATACATAAGCATTAGACCAGGAGAAAAAAAGATCTGACTTCCAATTCTACCATTCATTCATTCATTCTTTTATTTATTTGAGACTGGGCAGTGAGATACTTGCTATGACCATTTTGGCCTTCCAAATTTATTTGAGACTGGGCAGTGAGATACTTGCTATGACCATTTTGGCCTTCCAAAAAATGAGCCACCATGCTTAGCCACCACATAAAAAATTACTGTTGGCCTTCAACATGTAACAAAATCACCATTTTTGTTTTAATTGTCATAAAATACACATAAAATTGATCATCTCAGCCATTTTTAATTGTACTAGTCGCTGGAATTCAGTGCATTCACATTATTGTACAGCCATCGCCACCTTGATCCATCTCTAGAACTCTTTTCATCTTGCCGAACTGAAACTCTGTTGTACCCATTAATAATAATTCCCCATTTCTCCTCTCTACCAGTCCTTGAAAAGCCACTATTCTACTGTCTATGGTTTTGACTACTCTAGGTACCTCATATAAGTGGAATTGTGTATTATGTGACTTTTGTGACTGGCTTATCTCACTTATTTTCATACAGTGTAATCCAGCTTCATCCATATTGTAGCATGTATCAGAATCTGCTTCCTTTTTTTTTTTTTTTTTTTTGGAGTTGGAGTCTCACTTGGTCGCCCAGACTGGAGTGCAGTGGCCACTCCCGGCCACCACAGCCTCGCCTACTGGGCTCCAGCGATCCTTCCGCCTCAGCCTTCCAAGTAGCCGGAATTACAGGCATGCGCTACCACGCCCGGCTGATTTTTTTTTTTTTATTTATTGTAGAGATGAGGTCTCGCTGCCCAGGTGGGTCTCGAACCTGCGGGCTCAGGCAAGCCACTCACCTCACCCTCCCAAAGGTGCGGTATTACAGGCTGAGCCACTGAGCCCGGCTTCTCCTTCCTTTTAAAGGCTTAATAGTATTTGGTTGTATGTATGTACTGCATTTTGTTTATCCATTCATCTTTTGGTGAACACTTGGGTTACCTCCACCTTTTGTCTGTCGTGAATAATGCTGCTATGAACATAGGTATACTCATTTAACAACATTATTAACATGTTTTAGTAAGGAGGTCTTTCCACCTTTAATTTACTATTATTGTTACAATTCTCCAAACTAAATTAGACATATCCGATTGATCATCAGATGTCAGTTACCCTTAACAGTTATGTTTATAAGCACCTATCCTGTGCCAACACCATCATAGGATATTTACTTATCTCCATGTTTACTCTGTCTCCTTAGACCTAATTTTATTTTTTAATATGTAAAACATTTTATTATTCCTAAGCCAGAACTCTTTTATATAATGTATTTAGAGAAATCTGCCTTCCATCCCTGCTTCATTCAGCTAATCACATCTTTCTGGTATAGGTACTCATTTTTATTTATTTATTTTGAGTCAGAGTCTCACTCTGTCGCCCAGGCTGGAATGCAGTGGCTCACGGCCACTGCAGCCTCATCCTGCTGAGCTCAAGTAATCCTTCCACCTCAGCCTTCCAAGTAATCGGAACTACAAGCACATGCCACCATACCCGGCTGATTTTTTGATTTATTGTAGAAGTGAGGTCTCACCAAGTTGCCCAGACTGATCGTGAACCCATGGGCTCAGGCAATCCTCTCACCTTGACCTCCCAAGATATTGGGATTATAGGCATGGGCCAGGTACTCATTTTTTTTTTTTTTTGAGTTGGAGTCTCACTTTGTCACCCAGACTGGAGTGCAGTGACATACTCCTGGCCACCACAGCCTTAACGTGCTGGGCTCTGGCAATCCTTCCACCTCAGCCTTCCAAGTAGCCAGAACTACAGGGGTGCGCTACCACGCCCAACTAGTTTTTGATTTATTGTAGAGACGAGGTCTCGCCAAGTTGCCCAGGCGGGTCTCGAACCCGCGAACTCAGGTAATCCTCTCTCCTCAGCCTCCCAAAGTGCTGGGATTACAGACTGAGCCACCAAGCCCAGCCTGGGTACTCATTTTTAAATTTGTAGCTTATCCATTCGTTGTTTTTTTCTTTTTGCAAATATTAGCAAATGTTTATAAACTTACCTTCCTTCTAACACAAAATTGTCATAGTTATAGATATTTATCTGTATCTTACTTTTTTTCACTTAATAATATGAGGGCACTCTTAAAAGTTAATAGGAATCTTCATTCCTTTTTATGGCTGTGAAGTATTCCCTCAGGTAGACATGTCATTGTTTTTCCAGCCAGTCTCTACTGATGGACATTTGAGCCGTTTTAATTTTCTTGCTGTTACAAATAACGTAAATGTTCTTAACTTTCCTCCTCTAGCTTCTTTCCCAATTCCCTCTATGGCAAAACTCCCTAGCAAATTTTATGCCAGTAATGGCTGTCTCCATCTCCTTATCTCTCACTCTCACAAATTCTTTCAGTTGGGCTTCTGTCCCAACTACCCTTCTGGAACTGTTCTTTTCAAACTTTCCAGTGACCTACATGGTGCTACATCCAGTACTTTGTCCTTGGTCATCCACTGATTGACTGATAAGCAGCACTGGACTCAGTTGGTGACTCTGTTTTCCTTGAAACACTTTTGTCACTAGGCTTCTAGAATGCCATACACTCCTGGTTTTCCCTTATTGTCAGAGCTGTTCCTCTTTTCTGATGCCCTTATTACTGAATGAATCCCTCCTTCCTCCTTATGGTATCAACTAATAGCTGGGTCCTGTCAGGGCATGGATAGGGTGAGGGCGAAGGGATGGAGAAGGAGGTGTAGCACTGCCAGAGCCAGCAAGCTGGAGGTGCACACTGGCAACCCGGAGATCCGAGTAATGCAAAGAATTGCAACACATAAAGAGGTGAGAGAAGAAAAGATTTATTTAAGATAAATTCAGTCTCTACAGACAGGGAGCAGACCTACACTCTAGATGAGTAACACCCTCCCCCCCAATTCAGGTCCTGGGTTAAATCCTTTCTCCTGGAGATGTTGCAATCTGGTCGACATGACTACCAGGACTTCCTAATTGACCACCTGTGGATGTCTTTGAGATCCTGTGACACAGAGACCCCCTAATGTCCACCCACATTATCACAGCCCCTAGAGAAAGGTGTGACAAGGATTCTAATGCTCCTGCACCTTCTCGAACGACATTCCTTAGAGCTAATGGAGGGTATACTTCCCCATATCTCCTATGCATTCCCAGTAGGTTGCTTCGGGGAATCCTTGACTTCCCTGTAGACAGCGCCCAATTTACTGGAAAGTTGAATTCCCACCTGCTATCCCTCTGAGCAGTTATAACTTTTGTGATTACAAGTTTCATGACTTCTGCAATCCTTGCCCAATGCATGATGTCTTAGACCTTGTAAATTCCCTTTACTCTAGACAACCTTGATTGCTGCTATGAGACACCTCTGGCATCAGGAAGTCTGTGTTCCTGAAAGGACAAAGTCGGCAAAGTTAATTTTACCTAAATTATGCATTTCTCCAAAACATAGCTTCTACTTTCTCCTCATTGTTTTAAGGTTTAGGAATAAGATTTTAAAATGGCTTTCTGCTCTCGATCTGTCCTTTCAGGCCTGTTTCAGGTGAGGACAGTCATACAAGAGGGCAGGGCATGGTAGATTCTCCACATCTAGGATCTGGTGCTTGGGGGAGGGAGAGAGGAGGCATCTAGGTTCAGAGGTCACCAGGAAAAAATTCTGTAGCCTGACAGAATCAGATTTGTGGATAAGATGCAGTGAGCAACTTCAGAGGAACTGTGGAGGGCCATGGAACAGGAAGGAGATGGGCAATATCTTCTGGAAGGGTTAGTTTCAGGTCTGCTGAAGGATTTTGAGGATGCTCTAAGGGTTTGGGTGGTGTCAGTTCTGGATTGGCTGCTGTTTCTGAGACTAGAAGTGGGAAATTAATTAGGGCTTGGTTGTTGTAATGAGGCAAGGACAGTTTAGCAGTTGGGTATTCTCAGTAATAGATGGCTGTAGCAAATGAGTCTGGGAGTGTTATAGGTACTAAAGCAGCAGCCACACAAAGAGAAAGTTGTTAGAGCTTATCACTTGCCGCTGCTTGACCTTGGGATAGAGAATGTTTCCTGTTAACTTTGTATTTGTCTGTATCTGTGTGTCCTCCCAGCCCAATTAATAGGAAAGTTGCTTTTTTTTTTTTTTTTTTGGTATTCCGAGTTGATTTTCCTTTTTCAGTCTCAGGCAGGTTTTTACTCTTTCAATTCCATGACACTGGTTTACTGGATTTGGGAAGCAGAGATTCTTGTTTCATAAAACCTGAGACAAATAATTAAGTGATTAAATGATTGCTGCACTCCTTCCTTCCCCATGTTTAAGGGAAAAGCTCATGTTTTTTTTTTTAGCTCATATTTTTTAAATAGAAAATAATTTGGAAAATTTGTGAAGTGGGACTAGTTTTCTTTGTTGTTTCTCAACTTACGTTTCAGAGTCCTTTTTCGGCTTCTCTTTTGTGCCCATTGATGGATCTGATTTGTTACTCTGATGAGGAGAATAAGGTAGCTTTGTATGTTCTCTTGGTGGGTATTTACATTTTAAAAGGAAATTCCTGGGAATAATACTAAATACAATGGAACAAGTTACTTATGTGCATTTGTGGTGAGATGGGGTGGGGAATGTGAATGAGTAGAGAAGCAGAGTTTGAGCAGAGGCAGTCTTTCCCCAGTCACTCCTGACAATGGGGTCTAAGCCCCGGAAATCTGGAGTGATCTCTGAGAAGTTGATGAGCTGAAGCCCCATCTCTTCAGTTCATCTCTTCCTCCTTAGGTGCTAAGGTGGGTGGTGTGTTTGACAGATGTAGTGAAAATATCCGGGATGTCCAGGCATGTGTCTTGGAAGCAAAACTGTTGTGGAAGCAAGGCTGCTATGCTGAGCAGAGAACATGGGAATGCACACCGAAAGTTGAGACTATGCAGATGAGTGCCAGGACAGTTGGAAGTGCCTTCTTTTCACAATGCTACACACACACTGCTACCTTGATAGATCTTTTTTTTAACCTTGGTAGTTCTAAGAGACTCACACAAAGATGTCCGGACCTGTTCATAATATTGACCTTTGCACTGCCTACTGTCAGGGCATATTTCAGACCACTAGACTACTAGTGCTCAGACTTCCTTCTTTCCAGTCTTTCTCATGAAGCAAGGGGATACATACCCAGCTTTCCTGCAGAGATGAAATGTGAGCCCATAGCTTACAGTTCAGCAGCTAACTGCAGCCTGTTTATCTCTCCAGACCCCTGTTGTTTCTTAATCCTTGGGATTTTTCTTTGAAGATGAGTTGATCTGCAGAAAGGATTTGAATCCATGACCTCCAGATCTAGAACTGGCACCCACAGTAGTCTTCCATGTACATGCTGACTGACACCAGGCTGTGCCTTCTTATGCCAGGGCATGCTTGTATCACAACTCGCAGGAACAAGGAGTGGTGATTGTTGTAAGGATCAGAAGCTGCAAGAATTCAGTCCTAACTACAGCTTTAACCACTGTGAGGTGTCCTTGTGAACTAGATTTTTGAAAGTGGTGCTTTCCCAAGTCCCCTGGCCTTCCCCTTGGGAAGCCCAGAACCAAGTGGAAGCCTGGTATTGATGCAGCAGTTTCTTGTTTGGTTTAAGTGGTTTCTCTTTGCATCTTGTGCTGGCCAGAAGCAACCTCTGGGATTAGTCAGGCAGCCTTAGCCCAACATCCACATCAGGATACTGTGGTTCAGAGCTGGGCATGGTGGCTCACGCCTATAATTCTAGCACTTTGGGAGGTGGAGGTAAGAGAATTGCCTGAGGTAAGAGAATTGCCTGAGCTCAGGGGTTCAAGACCAACATGGCGAGACCTCATGTCTACAGCGGTCAAAAAATTTAGCCAAGTGTGGTGGTGTGCACCTGTGGTTCTAGCTACTTGGAAGGCTAAAACGGAAAGATCAGCTGAGCCCAGCAGGTTGAGGATATGGTGGCCGTGAGTGTGCCACTGCACTCTAATCTGGGTGACAGAGTGAGACTTCAACAACAAAAAAAAAGTTTATGCAGTTTAGTTGTATAGTTGTTGCTGTACTCCCAGTTTGAAGATTGTTAACCGGTTCTCACTGCTGTCCTGGAAAAAGGAACATTTCCCTGCAGATAGGACTGGCCTATGTCTCCAGTTGATAAAATGTTCTTTTGAGGCTTCTAAAGGACTTGAGCACATGCTAGTACCATCTTTCTTGCTCTGCTATAATGTTGTGCTGTCCCCTACTAGATCAAAGCACTGTCCTTTCTAGTTAATTCACTCCATAGAGAATGGTCTCTATGTATCAGATATGTTACAGTTTTACTACTTAATTTCTGAAAATATGGTTTTCTAATATGCTAATTTATTTCGGTTGACTTTATATTTTGGGATAATTTTAGGTTTATAGAAAAATTGCAAAGCTTATTCAGAGTTCTCATATACTCAGAGTCTCCCATTGTTAGCGTCTTACATTACCATGTTATACTTGTTAAAGTAAAGACATCAACCTTGGCACCTTACTATTAATTGAAATCCAGACTTTATCCAGTTTTTCCACTAATGACTTCCTACTATTACAGAATCCAAGCTAGGCTACCACATTATACTTGGTTGTCATGTTTCCCAGTCTCCTCTGGCTGTGAGTTTCTAAGTCTCAGTGTTGTTCATGACCCCTGGCAGTCTTAAAGGACACTGGCAAGTATTCTATAGAGTGTCCTCTAATCTGAATTGTCTGATGTTTTCCTCGTTAGACTCATATTATGGGTTTCAGAAAGAATACCACAGAGGTAAAGTGCCCTATTAGGGGTACCTGATATTCATCTAACTTAAATGATGATGATAACTATGGTCAGTTAGTTAAGTAGTTGCCAGGTTTTTCTACTGTAAAGTAACTGTTTTCCCTTTCCCTACTCTAAGAAGCAAATCACAAGGTTAGCCCACACTGAAGTGTGGAAGATGTGTAGAATTAAACTCCTTAGAATTGGGGAAGTATCTGCATATATGTTGTTTAAAATTCCTCTGTAAGGAAGCTTTTCTTTTCTCCCTCACTTATTGGGAATTGGGAATGGTCACCCTCTATAAAACAAGCTTATTGAACCATCTTTACCTTTGTGTCTGTTTAATTAAAAATAACACACGTATGCTGGGCTCGGTGGCTCAGCCTGTAATCCCGTGCCTTTGGGAGGCTGAGGTGAGTGAATTGCCTGAGCCCGCGGGTTCGAGACCCGCCTGGGCAACTTGGCGAGACCTCATCTCTACAATAAATCAAAAAATCAGCTGGGTGTGGTAGCGCGCGCCTGTAGTTCCGGCTACTCGGAAGGCTGAGGCGGAAGGATCGCCAGAACCCAGCAGGTCGAGTCTGCGGTGGCCGGGAGCGGCTACTGCACTCCAGTCTGGGCGACAGAGTGAGACTCCAACTCAAAAAAAAAAGAAAAAGAAAAACAAAGCTAGGATTGAAGAGCATAGAATGAACCTTCCTCAGGCTGCCTGCTGTTGGATTGTTCTTTAAACACTTGTGTCATATTGTTTACAAGATTGATTTAGAGCCTTGAACTCAAGGTCCTCTGACCTACCATTCCTGGCACTGTCCCAGATTTCTAAAGGAAGTGGCACACTGCAGGCACAGTGTTAAATAAAGGTTTAACTCTTGTGGTGCTAGTTTGCATGAGAATTTATATTTTCTTTAATAGTAAGTGTGTCTGGAATGGACACCCATTCTTCTGAGTAATGTCAGTGCTGCTGGTGGCTTTAGCTTTCTCTTCTGAGAAGGGAGTTGCTGATTCCAGTAGTGAACAGCAGGTGTCACTGCGTCCCCACTTACTAGGGTTGGGCTCTTTGCTGTTTGGATGCAACCAGTTCTTAAAACAGCTTCTAAGCCACTACATATAAATCAAATATTTATGACTGTATGCTCCTTGAAGATCACCTTCTTCTGATACATAACCCAAATTAAAAATTAAGAACAAACACAACCTAAGAGGATTGTCCTCAGTTTTCTTCACTGTTGTTTTTAGTGTATTTGTTCTAGGTGTATATATTATCTATATTTCCAGGTAACTAACTGATGAAATGAATTTGCTTTTTCCTGTCAGCCTTCCAACAGTTATTTAGGAGCCTAGACAGTTTTTCTTATTTGTGTTCAGGGTTCACACACTCAAAAGCTTATTGGCTTTTCTGTATCTTGCTTTTTGAAAACCTTCCAGCAGGAATGTAGATGCCACTGTTCTCTGAAGTGAGGTGCTGAATACCAAAGGGAGCCACTACTTCTTTTATTTTTCTATTTGAGCCCTTAACTTTTGCAGTTGAGGAAATCAAGATCTGAACTATGACCAAGTGTCCTGTGGTGCGTATTTTAAAAAATACTCTTATGGCCTCAGTGTGGATAGGTAGTAGGGTTTCCCTGTATAGTCATGCACTGCATAATGGCGTTTTGCTCAATAGTGGTCATTTTCGGTCAGTAAAATTATAATGTAGCTGAAAAATTCCTGTCATCTAGTGATGTTATATCCGCTATAATGTCTTAGCACATTTACTTTATTTTGTAATGAATTTAGTGTAGCCTACTTGTACAGTGTTTACACTAGAGTACAGTAATGTCCTGGGCCTTCACATTCACTCACTGACTTATAGCAATTTCCAGTCTTAGGAGCTCCATTCTTGGTAAGAGCCCTAGACAGATATGTCATTTTTTAATCTTCTGTGTCATATTTTTACTGTACTTTTTCTGTGTTTAGATATATCTAGATACACAAATAATATTGTTTTACAGTTGCCTGTAGTGTTATGCTGTGCAGTAATATGCTGTATAGGTTTCTAGCCTGGAAGCAACTAGGCTATACCATCTAGCCTAGGTGTGTAGTAGGCTAGGCCATCTAGGTTTGTGTAAGTACACTCTGTGAGGTTCACATGATGATGAAATTGCCTAATAATGCATTTCTCAGAACATACTTCCATCATTAAGCAGCACATGACTGTATTACAGAAAAAACAGGTATTAAACTGGTCCTTTCAGACGGTCTGAGGCATACCAAATTCTTGATATCTTTTGATCACATAGGTTGAGAATATAGCCACGGTGATAATATAAACAGTTTGTCTAGATTCGTGCTGGTTTACCTGAGTTCTTGTATAATGATTAAGCTCCCTCTTTTATTCTCATTTGTCCTGGTTTGGACAATATATAGCCACTCTAAATTGCTCCTAAGGGGAAGGGATTGATAAGTTGCAATTCTGGTAATTTTGAACATTTTTTAACTCAAGAATTAGGCCTGCCCTGAATTTTCTGAGTTAAACACATGCAAAATAAAGCAAAAACCACAAACAGTTGTTAAGTCTAGGAGCATTGTTCTCTGGAGTAATGATTTCCAAAGATGGCTGTGCATCAGAATCAACTAGTGAGCTTTTACAAATAAAATTTCATAGATCTCACCACAGGCCTCTGCTGAATTTATACCAGAGCTTGAACTTGTCGTTACCAAACATGAAGAACTACATGCAGTGAAAACGTTTTGGGCAACTTTGTCAACAAGCTTTGAAAACTAGCATATAGAAGAGCATTTTTTCCTATGGTTTGGAGATGTTGGAGTTTTTGCTGGTGGTTGCCTTGGGCCTTAAGTGTATGCCTGGCATTGACATGAATTGCCTTCTTCTTTCAGATGTCATCTGGGTGATTCTCAGTGTGGAGGTGGGTGGACTTTTAGGAGTAACGCAGCAGCTGTCGTCTTTTGAAACGGAGTTCAACACACAGCCGCATCGCAAGGTAGAAGGAAACTTCAACCCGTTTGCCTCTCCCCAAAAGAACCGACAATCAGATGAAAACAACTTAAAAGACCCTGGGGGTTCCGGGTTCGACTCGATCAGCAAAAACACTTGGGCTCCTGCTCCTGACCAAACTGAGCAAGATCAGAATAGACTCTCACAGAACTCTGTAAATCTGTCCCCCAGCAGTCACGCAAACAACTTATCAGTAGTGACTTACAGTAAGGTAGGTGCCCTCGGAGAAGAGGAGAAGGGGTAGGTGGTGGGCCTCGGGATTGATGATACCCCTTCATGGCAAACCTAGACTCCTAGACTGCCACTCCCCGGAGGAGGTTGTTTGAGGCTGCTTAGCTCTCCTGCCAATAGCAAAACACAAAAGCCTACCCCTTCTCCCCTCCCCCTCCCCTCAACCTTCATGGCTTGTGGATGTTGCTTCATCCACGTGAATAATTTACTCCTGTCTCTCTGCTCTGGTTTGGGTGAAGTTCTTTACCTTTAGTTTAGTTTTTTTTTTAAGTTATGTCAAAATATCACCAGCCATGCTTCCAGTGTAAATATATACTAAGCTTGGAGCAACAGCACACATTTGGGATTTGTTCCTACTTTGTGTTTTTGGTTTTGGGTGGGGTTTCCCCACCCCCCGAGGAAAAAGACAAGCTCAATTATTTGTCCTAAATATTGCTGTTGAGTTTTCACTTTACCCTGTTTGCATGTCCCCTTGTCAATGTCTTTTCAGTCTGTTTTGACCCATTGACTTCCTCATCCCCAACCCAAAGTGGCCCAAGTGATATTTTGACTTTTCAAATGTGTAGAATAAGTGAGAGAATTGTTTGTTAACTGTGATTTTAAATATTCTGATTGTTGTGAGACACTCATCTAGATGTTTGATTTCTCGATCTGTTTCTTTCTATGCTGGTGGATTGAACAGTGTCTTCCACCCTTTGCTAAGGTGATGATGGTTCCTGGTTGTTGGTTTTGGTTGGTTGAATGGAGTCCTGATGCTGAGAGCTTGTTATTGTAGCTGGTTCATGTGGCGGAGTCTGGTGAGCATTCCTGTGCATTCTTCTCTGATTAACACTGCTTTGCATTCAGCCCAGCATCCCACCTTTATAATCACATAAACTGTTAAGTCTATCCTTGCTTCAATTCATGTTGGCATTTGCCCTCAGTTTTGAAAAGAAAGCTGATATTTTTTTGAGGGGCAAGTGACTGTGTTGTAAGAATGGTGTTTTTCTGACCAATAGTTTACAATATGGTCTAGATTAAGGCGCACATTAAGAATAGAAGCCTGGTGATGTGAATCCTCTTTCTCAATGTGGCCTAGTAAGAGAGACTTCATTCAGTAGTAACAGTATAATGAAGGATTGATTTATTGGTTGGATGGTCATTACAAAGGATTTTGTGGAGTCATGTTCATTGTACAGGATATAACAGCAAATTGGCAAGACAGTAAGTTGCCTGTATTTGAGGAAAGATTTTTCACATCTTAACACCCTAATAAAAAATTTTCTTCTAGCTCCTATTTCTCTAGTTTTTCATTTCTTAAATTTAACCCTGTAGAGTTTATGACTGTTCTAGGTGGTAAATGAGCCAGCCCCAGACTGGCATGCCTTTGTTAGAACAGGAACTTGAGGCTGTTGAGTTTAGTGGGAAGATGAAAGTTGGCAGAGGCAAAACAAACGAGTTGCTCTGGTGCTCTCTATAAGGGAAGCCGTTTTACCCAGTGTGCACTGTCTGGCTCAGCCGTCTTGATAGTTTTAGGAGACAGCTGATGTTCCTGGCCAGGGTACTTGGCTCATCTCCCTGAGTTGTGAACCTGTGAGTTGTTTTCCTCTCCTTTAGGGACTGATGCTTTTTAAACAACTCTGATAATATCCCACAATCAACACAACCAGGTGGGGGTGGTGGACTGGTATTTTCTGCCAACCTTTGTTCAGATCCTACCAGGTGCTGCTGCTTTTAGAAGGCTGGACTATGGTGAGGCTATTGAGGTGTTTCTTGAAGTTGATGAACTCATGGTATGCTGCCTTGTTTCGTTTTGTTTTTTTTCACAGACTGTAGGATCACTCAGAAATAGCATTTGCAAGAACTACAGAGGGATAATTCTCATTAGATAGATAGACTATTGGCTATCATGCATTGAAAATGTGAAACTTGGACAATCCCCTTGGGTCCCCTCCCACTGTGGGAGCTTTTCTGTCCTCTCAATAAATCCTGCTTTAAAAAAAAAAGAAAATGTGAAACTTAGATCCCAAAGAAAAACTGAAGTCTTCTTTTTTTCTTAATCTAAGCAGAATCTTAGTCAGAAAGCATTTATATAACGCATCTAGCACGTTCTTGGAAAGCATTTCTGGCTACTGTTGTGTCAGCTCTATTCTACCTCTTGGAGCTCCTTAGGAATGGCATGGAGGTAGTCATCAGTAAGGATCAGCACATCTGTGCACTGTTGAGAACAGTGTATATTGTCTATGAGGAGACTCAGAGAATGAACGTGAGCCCCACCCACTAGGAGTTTACAGGGCAGAGAGGGGATGAAATGTGCACAGAGCAAGGAGAGAGCAGTTCAAGTGGAAATGAGTATGAATTGGTCAGTAGAGAACAAGGCAGTCAAAATGTGTAGTTGTGTGTAATGCCTGGGAGGGGGCAGCAGTCAGAGAAGCAGAGGTGACGTGGAGATGAGGTTAGGAAAGGACTTGAAGGGCTTGCCAAAGGGTGGATAGATTTGTTAAGGAGGACAGACAGTGAGGCCATGGTGTGGAGCACACTTGCCATGCTGAGAGCAGAGTGAGTGAGAGACCTATGGCTGAGAGATGTGGTTGATGGATGCTGGGAGAGCAGTGTGTTCCATTGAGGGATCATGGAGGAAGTAATTACAACTAACTTTGAAGAGAATTGAGACTATACAGAAATGGGTACGAATAGATGAGCCTTACAAGCAGAGATCCCAATCATTGATATTTGACTTGAAAATACATTTTTTTCAAAGGCAGGCATGTTTGAAGTTCTGAAGTGTATACTTAACAAAGTGATGAGATCAGGTATATATCAGCGTTATTTTTTAACTGTTCTGTGTGCCAGGCATGCTGCCAAGAACCATACATGTACGATCTAATTTTTTTTTTTTTTTAGTTGGAGTTTTACTCTACCACCCAGGCTGGAGTGCAGTGGCATGCTCATGGCCACCACAGCCTCATCCTGCTGGGCTCAGGTGATCCTTCCATCTCAGTCTTCCCAGTAGCTGAACTACAGGCACATGTTACCACACCTGGCTAATTTTTTGATTTATTGCAGAGATTAAGTCTTGCCAAGTTGCCCAGGCTGGTCTCAACTCCTGGGCTCAAGCAATCCTCTCGCCTCCACCTCCCAAAGTGCTGGGATTACAGCGTGAGCCACCATACCCAGCTGTGATCTTATTTTCAGATCAGGAAACAAAAGCTCCAAGGGGCTAAGTAACTTGCCCAATATCATATCACCAGTGAGAGGCAGAGCTAGGATTCATTCCAGGTGCCACATTACTGTTTCCTGGTAGGGGACTGGACTTTCCTTAGTAGATCCTCTTGTTGGGCTAGAGATGGCGTTGAGAGAAAGCATGAACTGAGTTTATGGCCAGGCCAGTTTCATCAAGGTGTGAAGGATGCAGAGTTTGAACAAGGTAAGTGGCTCTAATGTAAACTGAGCATTGACTGTGCCGACTTCTTTCCAAAGAGCTCCCTGTTTGCTGGGTCTTTTACATAGTGACTTCTTGTAAAGATTAAAAGAAACCAAGAAAACTATTTTTTAACTCTCAGGGTACACAAATCTTGTGGTGGTTATAATAAATGAGCAGCCTTATGCAAAAGGGAAAAGGAAGGAGTGAGGGAAAAGGAAGGAAGAGCCACCTGAGGCTCTGGAGATGGGAAATGTTTTCAGTTCCCCCTTTCTTAGGTGGGTGTAGGAGAGGCACCTGATGTGCTGATGTCAGGGCTCACTGAGTTGGCAGTGGATTTGGTTTATTCTAAGGAAATCCCTGCCTGCCTGCCATCAAGATTGGGAAAGAACATGATGCTCTTGGAAGCCCATGACCACAGCTTCAGGAGACAGGCAGTTTCCTGCTGCCTCCATAGTTGTAGTTTAACTTGCTAAGGTTGGTAGGATGGAGTGAAAAGATTGCTTCAGGCATCTGCTCTGTGAGGGGCTGAATGGATATGTCAACAGAATGCCACATCTGTCAGTGCCAGGAACTGGACTCCCTGGAGTCCTGCCCCAGCTGCTCTTGAATAATCATAAGCTTTACAGACTCAGTGCTCCGTGCCTGGAGGGAAGCTTCTGGGTGGGAACGCCTGCCCTAGCTGCATCCCACAGGCCAGCCTGGCCCCTCTCTGTGTGAGAGCTGCCAGAGGGAGTCAGAAAAGTAGGTATATGCCGACCTGCTCCCAAGATTCATAGATCTAGTTCTTTTCTTTTGTTAGCAGTTGACTGACCTTATTGTCAGCTCAATTGTGGCTGACCTGTCTGTCCCAGGTAAACAGTGAGATCAAGTTCTGGGGAATATTAGAAGATGTTTTAATTAACCCTTTTTACATGATTAGTTCAAGAGCCCCTGAAGACCAACAGTGTAGGTTAGGCACTTTGTTGACTCAAGGCTAGTCTTGCTGTATTCTAGCACTCTGACTCATCTCTAGGGGCCACGGTAGCGTCTGTTTGGACAGAGTAAGTGATGAAAAATAATTTACAGGGATGTGGAAGAAGGAAGGGAACCCCATTAAAATTAGATAGGTTTTTTTCTTATATACCAGTAATTTTTCAAATCTCAGTGTCTCCTAAGAAGACCTTTCAGAGCAATAACACCAAATGTTGTGGTTTAGAAGAATCTGACTGAGCATGGTAGTTTATGCCTGTAATCTCAGCATTTTAGAAGGCTGAGGCAGATGGTTTACCTGAGCCCAAGAGTTCAAGACCAGCCTGGGCAACATAGCAAGATCTCGTCTTTACAAAGAAAAAAAAAAAAAAAGTCCGAGCGTGGTGACTTATCCTGTAATCCCAGCACTTTGGGAGGCCAAGGTGAGTGGATTGCCTGAGTTTGCGGGTTTGAGACCAGCCCGGGCAACTTGGCAAGACCTCATCTCTACAATAAATCAAAAATTAACCAGATGTGGTAGCGCATGCCTATAACTCCGGCTATTTGGAAGGCTGAGGCGAAAGGATTGCTGGAGCCCAGGAGGTCGACTCTGGGGTGGCTGTGAGTTTGCCACGGCACTCCAGCCTGGGCGACAACGTGACTCCAACTAAAAAAAAAAAATCACCCAGGAGCGGTAGCGTGCACCTGTTGTCTCAGCTACTCTTGAGGGCTGTGGTGGAGGGATTGATCACCTAAGCTCAGGAAGTCAAGGCTACCATGAACTGTGATAGTGCTGTTGCACTCCAACCTGGGTGACAAGAGACCCCGATGCAAACAAAAAAGTGTGACTGGCAAAAGCTGAGGGACTGTTCTTTAGGACAGCCACATGCTTTGCTTCCTTCTCTAAAGGAGTAATAATTATTTTACTGGGAGCTGAAAGGGATTCTAAATTTATTTACTTTGTTACTTGGACTATGGCTCTTATTTTGTGTTTGTTCTTACTTTAAAAAGATGTTTGGGCCGGGCTCAGTGGCTCAGCCTGTAATCCCAGCACTTTGGGAGGCTGAGGCGAGTGGATTGCCTGAGCCCGCAGGTTCAAGTCCAGCCTGGGCAACTTGGCAAGACCTCATCTCTACAATAAATCAAAAATTAGCCAGGCGTGGTGGCGAGCACCTGTAGGTCCAGATTCTTGGAAGGCTGAGGCGGAAGGATCGCCGGAGCCCAGCAGGTCGAGGCTGCGGTGGCCATGAGTGTGTCGCTACCACTCCAGTCCGGGCGACAGAGTGAGACTCTGACTCAAAAAATATATATATTTGGGACTTTTATATGTCATATATCCTCCTTTAAACTGGATTACGGTCTGAGGCACTGTTATTACCCCCATCAAGTGCTGGTTCAGAAGGAGAAACTTGTTATTATCTTTGTGGTGAGGTTCATCCCGCTCCTCCAGCTTCAGCCATGGCCAAGTGCCATATGTTCCTCACCCCTTCCTCCCTCCTTCCCTCTCTCTGTCCTCTCTCTCCTCTTTCTCTGTCTGATGGCCACCCTCTGCAGCGCTTTGTATCTGGAGCTAGAGCAGGAGTCAGTCTGCTTTTATTATATCAGAAATCAGCTATTTTTCTAACCTGCTGCCTTCTGTGTTGACTAAGGCATAGAAGAATTATTTTCTCCGTCCAGATTACTATTTAGAAATAGTAATAGGGGTACTGGAGAGGTTTGGAAAAGGCAAATCTTTTGCTGTGTGGCTTGTGGATCTTATTATCTACCTTGAAGTGACTAATACGTTTAACATAATAATGGGGGATGGGTTTAGGGTCACTGAGTGGAATTGGGTGCAACATTTGTCCAGTTCTAAGGACTTGACCAGAAGACAGGTGGTTGGTGTCCTTAGCTGGGCTAATGCTTTGTGAGGTATTAAGAGGGACAGTATACCATTCCCAATGCCATGGAACCTCAGAGTCATCTTCGTTTTCACAGCAGATCCTTTCTGTGAACAATTTAAGGGTGGTTCACTCTGGGTGCAGTGGCTCACATTTATAATCCCAGCACTTTAGGAGGCCAAGGTTGGAGGACCATTTGAGGCCAAGAGTTTGAGACCAGCCTGGGTAACATAGCAAGATCCCATCTCTACAGAATAGACAAATGAATTAGCCAGGTGTGGTAGTATGTACCTGTAGTCCCAGCTACTTGGGAGGCTGAGGTGGAAGGATCACTTGAGTCCAGGAGTTCAAGAACTGGACAACATAGCAAGACCCCATCTTTACAAAAACTTTTTATTTTTTAGTTAAAAAAAGGCTAGGTGCAGTGGTTCACACCTATTGTAATCCCCGCACTTTGGGAGGCCAAAGCAGGAGGATTGCTTGAGCCCAGGAGTTTAAGACCAGCCTAGACAACATAGTGTGAGACCTTGTCTTTACAAAAACTAAAAAAAAAATTTTAAATTAACTGGGCACAGTGGTGTGCATCTGTAATCTCAGCTACTTGGGAGGCGGAGGTGGAAGGATCACCTAAGTCCAGGAGGTTGGGGCTGTGGTAAGCCGTGATTGTGCCCATGCACTTCAGTCTGGGTGACAGAGACTCTGAATCAAAATAATAGTAAAAATAGATAATAATTAACCAGTCATGGTGGCATGTGCCTGCAGTCCTAGCTACTCAGAAAGCTTGAGGCAGCAGGAACTCTTGATCCCAGGGGTTCAAGGTTACAGTGAGCTATGGTTGTACTGCACTCCTGCAACAGAGTGAGACCCTTTCTCTAAAAAAAAAAGAAAGAAAGAAAGATAAGACCAGGATGCAAAGAAAAACAGTTGTTCTTGACTCCTCAGCCTGCTCTGTTCTCCTGACGTCGCACTGCATTGCTTTGCAGTGGTCAAGTGTACGTTTTTATTAACTGAGCTGACAGCCATGGGCTTTCTGTAGTATACTGCTACATTTCCAATGAAGATCAAGACAATTAATTATTGACCAAATATTATGTGACTTCTCTACTACTAAACCCCTTCTCCCCACAAGCTACTGCTTTCTCTTCAGCCTCCAGGAAGGGAAAAGATTCTCTAGAAACCTCCATAGTCTCTTGGTTTTAGATTTTTGTTGACACTTGAAATTTCCACTAACTCACTCTTGTGACAGCAACACCTATACCTCTCAAAGTCACAAAAAAATCTGTCTATATTTCTTGATTGTGGCCACAAGATACAGTCTCTGGGATCTTATTTTTCTGGAACAAATGTAAAGTCTTCCTTTGAACATATTGAATATTTTAGAATTAGAACATACTTAGGGGCTGTCCTACTGTTCCTTTCAAGGTGAGTTTTGTTTCTGCAAAGGCTCTCTGGGGAAAGAATATTTGGGGCAGAGTGACAGCCAGTCCAAGCCCTGAGGTGGAAGTTTGCCTGGGGTATTGAAGGAATATCAAGGACGCCAGTGCCTGGAGCCAGGGGACGAGAGGGAGATGAAGCCAGAGGACAGAAGCCAGACCATGGAAGGGCCTGTGGGCGTTTGTAAAGCATGGGGCTTTTACTCTGAGAGAAAAATGGGAGCCATTAAAGGATTTTGAGCAGAGGGGTAATGTAGTCTGACTTAACGCTGTAAAACAGGAATTCCAACCCTACGGTGGCCTGCCCATTATTTTATTTACCATTTCCATCTGCATATTTTTTTACAGTGAGTTGTATACTTTTTTCATTATATGTTACAATGTAATAATAATAGAAATAAAGTGCACAATAAATGTTGTGTGCTTGAATCATCCTGAAACCATCCCCTCCCTTCCCTGACCATGGAAAAATGGTCTTCCACAAAAGAGTTCCCTGGTGCCAGAAAGATTGGGGACCACTCTGTGAAAGGATCACTCTGGCTTTTGGTGGTAAGTTGAGGATGAGGGTAGGAGCAGGAGACCAACAGAGAAGTTAATGCAATCATCCAGGCGAAGGGAGAGTGGCTTAGACCAGGCTGGGAGTGGCAGAGGTAAGAGAAGTGGTCCAAGTCTGGATCTGTTCTGTAGCTAGAACTAACAAGATTTGCCAGTAGACTGGAAGGAGATATAAGCAAGAGTAAAAAAATGACACCAGAATTTTTGCCCTTAGCTGTCAGAAGCATAGAGTTGCCATCAATGGAGAAGGGAAAGAAAGGATGTGGTAAAAGTGGGGAGAAACCGGGGTTCCATTTTGGGTACATTGGGTATTTCTGTAAACATTCGAATTTGTGTGGAGGTATCACGGGCTGTTGCATGTCCGAGTTGGATATAGGATGTAGGAGAGACACCTAAGTGGAGATATAATTTGGGAGTCATGTCACATGAATGGTATCTAATGCTGTAAGGTGGATGCGATCCCCTAACTGATGAATGTAGAGCAGGGTTTCTTGCTGTCTAAGGCTACTGACATTTGGGGCCAGATAAGTCTTTTTTGTTTTTGACAGGGCAGGGATTTTTGTGCCTTAGCATTGTGCAATCTGTAGCCAGTATTGCCACTCTCCCTCCTGGCCCTGCAGTGTAACAACCAAAAATGTCTCCAGACATTGCGAAATGTCCCCTGGGGGACAAAATCCTCCCACTTGTAAACCACTAGTGTAGAGAAGAGGCAAGGGCTGAGCTTAATTCTATCCACTTTATACTATCCAGATCACCTCTACTGTATTTATTTTTAATTCACAACACTCCTGTGATTTTTGTAGTTATAACCTTCATTTGACAGAATAAATTGAGGGTGGTCCATGGGCTGGAACCCAAGGACCTAGTTGAGTCTAATGTATACTATGCTGTGATGAGATTTGCTGGCAAGGGAAGTTAGGTGGCTACTCTCTGAAGGTAGTTTATACACTTTGTGTCAAGTCGTAGAGACCTCCTTGTTCATCTGCAGGAGCTGCAGAAGAATTTGTGGCCTAGTAGGAAGCAACGCAGAGCAATGGAGGGACCTGCCCAAGTTTATTGGCAGATTAGCACGCTCTGTACCACAAGGGGCTTGCTAGGAGACTCTGGTCTTGATATTACAGTGAGTCCCTTTTGAAAACCAGGAGAGCCAGTAAAGTCCTCCCAGCCTTCCTGGTGTTTGCACTGGCATGGGTCATGTGTGCATTTAAAAAATAAATTAAGCAAACACTATGGGCCTTAGAAAATGCCTTTGTTGTTTGTAACATTACTATGTGACTGAGAATAAAGAATACCCCCAGGAACTCTCCTCATTGTACCTCAGCAGCTTCAAAGCTGTCCAGCTCCATTTTATTTGTTTTGGGACTCTGAGCATTGTTTTAGACTATTCTGCTGGGCAATCTTGTAACTGAAACAGAGAGTGTTCTCAAGATTGCTGGCATATTTTATTTTGAATGAAATTATAGGTTCAAACAGATAAAATATAATTCAAAAGTATGAGAATTTAGGTCAGGTGCAGTGGCTCATGCCGGTAATCCCTACAATTTGGGAGGCTGAGGTAGGAGGATCACTTGAGCCCAGGGGTTCCAGACCAGCCGGGGCAACATAGTAGTGAGTCCTCATCTCTACAAAAGGAAAGAAATAAATTAGCTGTGCATGGTAGCAAGCAGCAATAGTCCCAGGCTGAGACAGGAGGCTCACTTGAGCCCTGGAGGTCGAGGCTGCAGTGAGCCATAATGATGCCACTGCATTGCAGCCTGGGGGACAGAGCAAGACCCTATCTCTTAAAAAAAAAAAAACCGGGTTCGGTGGCTCAGCCTGTAATCCCGCGCCTTTGGGAGGCTGAGGTGAGTGGATTGCCTGAGCCCGCGGGTTCGAGACCTGCCTGGGCAGCAAGACCTCATCTCTACAATAAATAATAAAAAAAAATCAGCCGGGCGTGGTAGCGCATGCCTGTAATTCCAGCTACTTGGAAGGCTGAGGTGGAAGGATCGCCAGAGCCCAGCAGGTTGAGGCTGCGGTGGCCGGGAGCGGCCACTGCACTCCAGTCTGGGCGACAGAGTGCGACTCCAACTCAAAAAAAAAAAAAAAAAAAAAAAGATGTGAGAACTTGTCTCCTGGTATAATCTATATGATGCTCAGGTTTCAAATTATTGTTCTCAGCTAAGTCAACTGTAACTGTATTCTAGCAGGATCCAACAGAATGTAAGGGAATATTGTGGACTTCCTTTGAGCTCAGTTTAAAGTGAAGCCTTTCACCAAGCTGTAGACATTTCCCTGCAAAGGCTTGAGGGTCTTGGGCTTTTTACTCTGATTTTAACTGCCTCAGGCCAGTTAACTGTTTGCTTTACACAGAGGTAGCTTTGATACTAATAAGCAAGGCCTCCTGGGTGCTCAGCTTGTGTGAAACTCTGTCTGCAAAGAATTTACTATCTGATTACATAGTGTGACTAGTCATAGGAAAAATGAGAGGCAGTAAAGGTCAAGTATGCTGAGTTCCAGTTGACTTTTAAGTGATCACAGTTTGGGAGAAGAGAAAGCAGTAAGGTTTGGAGTAGTCAGGAACATAATACCCTGATGGATGCAAACGAATTGGAGGGAAGGGGCTACATGCAGGAAGGCCCAGAGGCAGCCACAGGCAGGGTGAGTTCACAGGCCACTGGCCAGCCTGGCTGTGGCGAATGAGGTGTGCTTAAAGAGGGTGGGTGAATTTTGGAGGAAGCCTTTGGAAGCCAAGCAAAGGAGAATTCACATTTAATGTGAAAGGAAATAGAGTGCCAACAATGCTTTTCAGCGGGGGAGTGGCAAGATAAAACCAAATATGACTGAAAGGAACCGAGGAGAAGAGAGACAACTTACCGTCTTCCTTCAGCCAGCTAGCCATTATGGGGGCTGATGCCTGTGAATTAATTACAAGAGAGATGGGGAGATGATGATTTGCAAGAAAAGGGTAGTTGACAGAAGGTTACAGGAGCTTGAATGGAAATTCCAAGAGAAAGTGGGACCACAGCCTCATCCTGTGACTTAGCAGAACTCCTAATATGGCACCAGTGACTACATGGCTAGCAGCTTGGATAAGCTTCTCTTCTTTGGGTACCCTTCCCAGTGAGACTCTTACCAGTTCTTTCTTCCCTTTTAGGAATCTCCTCTACTCTAGGGGGTGGCTACAGGAGAGCTCTGTCTGCTAGCATCCCGTTTGGATTCTAGCGCACTTGCTGTTACCTGAGACCCTTGGGGCTAGAATTCCAAATAGCAAATAGCTTTTTCTGAAGTCTTTAAGAAAAAGAAAGATAAACAGGATTCTTTCCTCCTTGTAGAGCTTTATTTGTATTTTCTTTATTTTTTTAAGTAAGAGTCTCATTCTGTCGCCCAGACTGGAGTGCAGTGGCACGTCATGGCCATGACAACTGTGGCCTGTTGGGCTCAGACTATCCTTCTGCCTCAGCCTTCCAAGTAGCTGGAACTACAGGCATGTGCTACCAACTCCCAGCTAATTTTTTGATTTATTGTAGAGACAAGGTCTCGCCAAGTTGCCCAGGCTGGTCTCAAACCCCTGGACTCAGGTAATCCTCTCACCTCTGCCTCCCTAAAGGCATGAACCACTGCACCCAGCTCCTTGTAGAGCTTTAAATCACGTGTTTTCATTTACAAGTGTGTTTTAGTTGTATTCTTTATGGAGACTTTTTTTTTTGGTAAGGGGTCAGGGAGTTGAAGAAGGCTGTGGGAGTTGCCTTTGGTCATGGAAGGATTTAGGTGGATGGGAGGATGGATGACAGAGGAAGGGAATACATGGAGGGCGGGAGGAAGGTTGGACGGGGGATGAATGGATAAACAAGAATGTTCTCAGCAGGACTGTGGAAGTTAGTTAAGAGTAGCCAAAGAACTAGTAACAGAGGTAAGTATTAAATGATTTTACAGGTCTTTAAAAATATATCCACGTTTGTGATTGAGTTAAGCTTTTAACCGGTTTCAGCACAACCAGGAGGCCTGGTTGAACTGAGCCTGCCCTGTGATCAGCCCTCATGCATAAAAGGAGGATTTTTTCATTCTGTGGCTGGTTCTCACACTTGTTTCGGCCAATGCATCAAATACTCCTTGAATTTTGGGAGACTGTCACATGAAAGTGGCTTGAACGGCAGTGTTAAATCATCTGCAGAAGTTCCTCATGCTGAAGTGGCCCTGCTGTACAACCAGCAAGCCACCCTGAGCAGTTAGCAGTCACCAAGGAAAGGACCCTGGTTTGCATATTCCTGCTTAGTACTCCAGTACAGACTTTTATTTCTAGTTAACGAGAGTCTAATGGGTTTGATCAGGGCAGTTGGTGTCTGGCCCTTGCCAGCCTTGTGAGCAGGGCCTCACCACACAATGTTTGCAGCACAGAATCAGGACAGGACTTAGTACTAAATAAACCCTGTATTCTTCTGTGTTTGCATTCAGTGTACATAAGTGATACAAAGGGAGCGCTAGGCGGGCAAAGTGCTGACTGGCCCAGGATGGAGGAGAAGGAGGGTTCTTGTGGTGTTATCTGATGATACCATCAGCATATACTGGGAGAGCATGTTATTTTACAGCCATGCAGCAAATGCTTTTTGTTAATCTGTGTGAACCTTTTTATTTAAATTAAATCACAAATCAAAATAAAGACAGATATGTGAAAGTTTCCATGTTGTGGTGGTGTATCTAAACAACAAGCTGTCATATAAAGAAAGAGTAACCCAAAAAGTTCTCTGAGACATCTTTGTTTCATTAGGAATGCCAGCCTTCTTTTTTTTTTCCCTGGAAGGTTAAAAAACAGGGAGCTGACTCAGCAGCGCAGTGTATTTCACAGTTCATTCATTCATTTTACAGATATTTGAGCCTACTATGTGCAAAGCAGAAATAAGTGGCAGTAATAGCTTCTACTCTCCTACAAGGGCGGCATACAGTTAGTGTATCTTCTCAGTGACACATTTTTAGTCCTTTTTTTTGGAAAGGGTATTTTGACTTCTGTATAATTTTAGGAAGAACTCTTAAGATATTGCAGGTGTACCCTCACATAAGCTTAGTGATAATCAAATCTCTGGCGAGGAGGGACTCTTGCTGTTCCACAGGGGCACTGTAAACTATTTTGGACAACAAATCAGAGAGACAGTCATTATTTTTAGGTTTGCTTTGAGGACAGGATTGTAAGAACTAGATCGTAAATTGTCCTTTCAGGAGATTGTGATGGATGGAACTGAGTTCATCTTTTATGTCTATAAAAGTCCGTCTTGCTGCAAGTCCCTATGGGATGGGACATGATTCCTCATAGAGAATGGTGGCTTTCCATCTGATACATCTGTCCCTTAGTCTGTTTTCCTTATTAGTAGTGGCACAACTTTTACAAGAGATATGTCATTGGTACTGGGTTAGTAAAACTATTTGCATCTGCTTTTATTACAGATAAAAGTTGAAGAGTTGCTAGGCCCCCTAATAGAATGAAAATTATCTGAATTGCCAAACCCTACCTTTAGGATAGGCTTGGGGTTGGCCACCAGAACCTGTTACACTGGGTCTTGGGACGCCAGTGGAACCTGAAATGTGAATGACCTCCCGTTTTGAATGTCCCTCCATCCCACTGTTAGGAAAGCACTTCCCGCTTGGCTTCCTGCCACGGGACGCCCTGGACAAGCTGTTCTTGGAATCTCCGCCAGGCCTTTCCTCTACAGCTAGTGTTGCATTGCCTGTGTTCTGTGATCCATTTGTGACACCTATAATCCTGCATGTGGGGGGTCTAGA
This sequence comes from Cephalopachus bancanus, assembly GCA_027257055.1. Classification (NCBI taxonomy): domain Eukaryota; kingdom Metazoa; phylum Chordata; class Mammalia; order Primates; family Tarsiidae; genus Cephalopachus; species Cephalopachus bancanus. Next base: position 99,845 of record JAPVLO010000941.1, read on the forward strand.
TTATGAAGTGTTTTGAAATAGGGTGACTCCCTCTCTCTTCCTTGAAGTGATGGTAGTTAATTTGGGAGGAAGGAAAATAGAGGTTTTTCCTCAAGTCACCTTTCTGCACCAGGTGTAAACATAACATCTCCGATATACCATTCTCTGGGTAAAAATTAGTTAGGTATCATTTTCTTCCCAAAAAGCAAGGAAGCTCAGTCAGTAAATAGAGGATAACCATCATCTAAGCTAATTAAATGCCACCCTGGAGGGTCTGAGGGCCAGGACACTAGGGCACTCAAGTGGAAATCGAAAAGTGCACATCTTTATCCTCTCTCTGCCAATTGCATAGAACCTGTTTTATTTATCTGTTAAATGGGAGTGTGCTGCACCTCTTGGCAAGGTCAGGTCCTCCCTTCTCTAGGTAGTTCAGAAAGTCACAAGGCCAGTACTTGCTTTATCAAAGCCCACATGAAGTTTTGTGGAGCTTTGAACTGTAAAGCAGTTAAATTTAGGGTAAAGGGGAAAATATTTCATAGGAAAAAAATGCTATTTGCTTTTTGAGTTTTCTTTTTTCTGTGCGTTTTTGTCTGCACAGAAACGTTTGTGAGGGTTCTAAATCTTAAGGGAATCTAAGCTTTTATTGCTTTCCTGGGGTCATTCTGGATGGACGGTTGTTGGGAAGTGCTGAGTCAGAGCAGCTTGTTTTAAGCTGCTTTACTTTCTGCCTCTGGTGAGTGTGACCAGAAGGATGGGGTCTGAGAGCCCTCTGCTGCCCCGCCCACACTTGCTTAAGTGGGTGGGTGTAGTGGCTGCTGAGATGGTTGCAGCTTTAGCCTGCTGCTGGAGGTGAGGTTGGCTCAGGGACTGGCAAGCAGGTAGCATTTTAAACACCAGCTGCTGTGCTCACCAGTGTATGTCCTTAGTCAGGTTACCTGGCCTCTCTGATCCTGGAGAGCATACTTGTCTTTTGTGGGTCTTTGTGAGGATAGAAGAATGTCAGGTGATACTGCAGCACCTGGCACATGGCTGGTGCATCATCAGTGCTGGCCTGACGGTTCACCACCTCAGGACTTTTTGCTTTAGTGATACTACCAAGCAGCTAGAGACATACTTTTGGTTTGAGGGGCTTCCTGCGGAAAAACAAAAAGCAGAAGCAGTTCCACTGACTCCAGTGAAAAACTGTGGAAACTTCTATCTCACGTTCCCTGTCCTTGACAGCTTTGACCTCTGGCCTAACCATGACTAAAGAGCATTTTCCCTGGAATACTGTTTTTCACTTTCTGAGTCAGGTACTTGTGTCAACTCCTAGAACCTTGAATCTGGAAAAATTTAAGGAACAACCTGAGGTCTTGTGAGGGGAAGAGACCTCACCCAGTGTCACTTGGTGAGTGGGTGCAAAGCTGGAAGCAGAACCCAGATCTCCTCACATTTCTGCATGTCCTGCATCCTACTGCAGTAGGTACAGGGAGGGCTGTGCATCTCCAGAGAGCCCAGCCTCTCCTAGGACCAGATGGATGCAGGCTCTGACCAGAGGGATGGCATAATCCAAATATTTGTGTCTCCAAGCCTAAGCAGCTGTTTAAAAACTTTGTTTTGGAAGGGCCAGTATTCCTGTGACTTAGAGGCCTCTGACACTCCAGGTAGTAGTTTGAGTAATACCTGCCCTTCTTATTAATTGAACAGATATTTACTGGGTATCTGCTAAGGGCCAGGCACTATGCTAAGTCTAACGACATGGTAGCAAACAAAATGAAGTCACACTGAAAAGGGATTAATCACTGGCGACTCCTCATCTAAGCCCTTTTATTTCTTTTCAAAGAAATAATAGCATTTTTAAAGCCATCAAATTCTGACCCTGCCCACATTCCATCAAAAACTAATGGAAAATGTCATCTCAGCATTTGTGTGCTCCACACCTCGAGTTGTGCCTGGATTGAGGATGCTTAACATAGTTACCAAGCATCAAGAAGTCCCCTCTGGTCATTTGTCATGGGTATGGCAGAGGTGCCTGTTCTCCTGCTCATTTGATTCCTCTGGCCCAGGAACCCTGCTGTTTTTGGGCCAGTTGAGGGTGTAGGATCCTGGTGAAGTTGGTCACCAGTTCCCTTTGCCTCTCTATGTCTTGGTAATGACTGGGTCTCACCAAGGGTCACAGTTGGGAGGAAGGGGTCATCATATGTCATCATCCAGTGTGTTCATTGCTCTTCTAGCTGCTTTTGTTTTGTTTTGTTGAGTTGGAGTCTCACTCTGTCACCCAGACTGGAGTGTAATGGCCGCTCCCGGCTACCACAGCCTCGACTTGCTGGGCTCCGGCGATCCTTCCGCATCAGCCTTCCAAGTAGCCAGAACTACAGGCAAGCGCTACCACACCTGGCTAATTTTTGATTTATTGTAGAGATGAGGTCTCGCCAAGTTGCCCAGGTGGGTCTCGAACCCGCAGGCTCAGGCAATCCACTCACCTCAGCCTCCCAAAGGCACAGAAATTACAGGTTGAGCCACCGAGCCCGGCTAAGCTGCTTTTGATGTTGACCCATCTTGGTGTCTCAATCTTTTTTTTTTTTTTTTTTTTTTTGAGTTGGAGTCTCACTGTCGCCCAGACTGGAGTGCAGTGGCCACTCCCAGCCACCGCAGCCTCGACCTGCTGGGCTCTGGCGATCCTTCCGCCTCAGCCTTCCAAGTAGCTGAAACTACAGGCACGCGCTACCACGCCCGGCTAATTTTTTGATTTATTGTAGAGATGAGGTCTCGCCTGCCCAGGCGGGTCTCGAACCCATGGGCTCAGGCAATCCTCTCACCTCAGCCTTCCAAAGGCACAGGATTACAGGCTGAGCCACCGAGCCCAGCAGGTGTCTCATTCTTAACATAAGGGGAAGCAAAACTGAAGCCTCTTCTCACCACCCAGGCAACATAGAAAGTACTTTTGGCAAGGTGGAATAAACCTTGTCATGTGGTAGAGGAGGCCACTACAGTCCATCACCCTTGGTTTTGAATGCCTCTTAGTAACCATGTGACCTTGAGCAAGTCTCTGCAGTAAAATGGGCATCAATGAAATGGGTGTGATAATAGTCACCTGACTTTTAGGGCAAGTGTGAAGATAAAAGGCAAGGTAGGATAAACTCCCAGTACCACGCCTGGGACATAGGTGCTGAGTAGATAGTCACTGTTTCCACTACAGTGGTTTTGTTGGTAGTTGACCAGCCATAGCCTACATCTGAAGGTAAGGCACGTGAAGTGGTGTGTGAGGATCTTTAGCAGAGGGGTTGAGACACTGTTGTCAAAAGGAAACAGGAAAGCTTTGTGACCTGGGTGGGGAAGGCTGGCACTTTCTGCCAGATGAACGACAAGGAGGGTCTCTCCAGTGTCCCTCTATTTGGATGATGTGAGTCAATAAAGAACCTAGCAACGTGAGATGCGCTGCTCTTTGGCCTGCTGAGGTTGGTATGACGAGGACCCTCGGGCCTTGTCTGTTCATGGGGGCTTCCTCTGGCTCCCCCAAGAACTGTAGATCTTGTGCTTGGTTTGGTTGTCAAGTTGCACTGCTTTATCTGCCTTCACTGACTGTCTTCACTCTCTTCCAGGGGCTCCACGGGCCTTACCCCTTCGGCCAATCTTAAACGGGTGTCAGCAAGAAGAAAAATTAACAAAAGACAGAAGGCCTGACTCTGGGGGGGAGGGCGAGGGGTTCCTCTGGATTGCAGACCACATCACATGGACCCCTGGCTCTGACCCCCCATCCTGGAAGAAGAGGAAGAAGGAGAACAGACTAGTTTTGAGTAAACTCAGTATGCATGTGTGAATGCTGAATCGCAGGAATGGTGTTGAGGCTACGAGAAGAAGTCCGTGCAGCCACCTGGGGTTTTGTTTATTGGGCATCAGTCTAACAAGTCATTAGGTCACTTGGGAAGGAGGAAAAAAACACTTAAAATGGAGGGAAAAAGCCATCTTTTTAAACAAAATTATTTTGCCTACAGAGAGGTTATAGTTTTGAGCACATGTTGTTTTTTCCCCCTCTTTGCCCACTTTTTTTTTTTTTAATAAGGGGTAACATACTCTTTATAGAATAGTGCTTGCTCTGGAAGTGATTCAGGCTAAAAGCTGGCGTGGCATGTTTGGGGACTGCGGATCAGTGCTACAGGAATATATCTGCTGTGCCACCTGGCTCCAGAAGTCTCTGACCCCATTTGTTTTTCATGGCATCAGCCAATGAATTATCACCCTTTTCCTCCTCTTTTCTCTTTAATCTTCTGTTGATTTACACCTTTGGCATTTGTACTCGTCAACCTTGTGGCTTGTTAGCATCAGAATCTCTCTGAAGACCAAACTTCCCTGTGTGGCCAGCAGAGGAAGGTTTGAGGACAGATCTCGGGTGACGTGGATTTTCTGAGGCCGAGAGGTCCTTCTGCACACCCTTGTAACGATTCAAATTGCTTTTCTTCCATGTTTCTTTTGGCAGAGAGAAATGCCATCCTGCTTACTGCTCTTTTGGATTCCTCACACAGTGGCTCCCATTCGCTCTGGGAACACTGCCTCTGTGCTGGGACACGTGCACAGCACGTGTGCGCTCATGGGTATAGGTGCAGCTCACCAGCAGGTGTGCAGCAGGTGAGCTGAAGGCAGCCATGCTTCTCTTTTGCCACACAGCTCCCTTTCCTGTGTTTTCCTCAGCTGTCCTGTGGTTTCTCACAGCCCGTTAGTGGAGGCTGATCTGTTAAGGGATGAAAATACAGCCCCAAATGAGGAGTTTGTCATGGGGAAGAGCCCACAACCACGGACTGCTTGATCTTGGAGAACACATTTGGATGGAAATGAGAGAACTGCCCACCCGCCCCACCCCACCCCAACCCACCCCTGCCCCAGGATGCTTGGTTATTGCAGGAAGGTGGGTAAGGGGCGAGGCCAGTCGCCTGGCATCCTGTGGACCAGAGCAGGTCGAGGCATGGGTATCTCTGAGGAAAGCGCGAACCCCGCTAGAACAGCTGTCTGCCAAAGATACAAGAATATGCAAAGTCCCTCTTCTCACCCCCTCCTTCCCTCGAGTCTTAGTTGGTTTGAGAGCCAGGGATATGGATCCAGGGTGCGGTTGCAGGGTCACCTGCCCGTGACCACACCTCCGTCCCCCTGGGGTGTGAGGCAAGCAGGGAGACTAGGTGACGAGTGGCTGCAAGGGTCATACAGCCTGGGTGTGGGTGAGGGTCTGCCTGCCTGTCTGTTCTGTCTGGGTGTCTGAGTTCCAAAAATGTGTGTTGTTTGTTCCTCCTCATCCTCTTCTGAGACTTGTTTTTTAAAGCTTGATTGTGGGAGAAAAGCTTGTGTGAAATACCCCCTTCCCCTCCTCCCCCCACCCAAATAAAAGGGGGAATACACTTGAGTCCACTGGAGAAGCCCCGGGGTGGGTAGCACTGACCTACCGAGAGTGTGCAGCGGGGTCTGGGGCTAGACCTGAGCTTACCCTGGAACACCTGCTGCCTGTGAACACGTGAGCGCCCCATTCCCTAGCAGAGCAGAGGCATGACCCTGCCAGGTACCCACGCCACAGGGCTCAGGATGGCTTTTTGTCTGAGGGCCTTCTCAGGCCTAGACTGCTGCTGCTGTTGGTGCCAATATCCCGGACACTGCCCTGGAGCCCAGGCGTGCCCAGCTGTTCTTCCTGCTTAACACCCTTGAAGCAGCATGTCTCCACCGCCCCTGGCAGGCCTGTGGGAGGCTTCACAACCCTTATTTCCTGACTTCCTCATCTGCCACTCCAGGTGCCCCTTCCCAGTGTCCCATCGGGGGCTCATATGCCAGCATTCGTGGCTCTGGGCCTGTCAGAGTCATCTGTTTCTCCTCTTGCTTCAAGGCAGCCTCACTTGGCAAGTTAAGTGTCCCAAGCACCTGGCTCCTTTTCCAAGAACAAGCCATTTCTGTGCACATCCCCAGAGAAGTGAGCTGCTTGCAGAGGGCGAGAGCAAGTGCAAGTCTTGGTATGTGGGCAGAGAGGCCCATGGCCTCCCCACACTCAGGAGGATGTGCTCATTCTCCCTCCCCTCGCTGATGTGGCCCAGATCAGTGCCTAGAGCCCTGCTCTATTCCCCTTCCTAGTGGGGTGGTAGTGGTTACCTCTCAGCCCAGTAGTCCCTGCTCCTTTTAGAATCTTCACCAAGTAGCAGGCCACCTCTGGTCAGGACCACCCACATCTGGCATCCAGGAGGCGAGGCAGACACCATCCTTAGGTGATAGGGTCTGAGCCCAGTTCTGGAGACAAGGGATTCAGGCTTGGGAAGAACCTGTCTGTGTGCATGGAGTGAGGTGTGTGTGTGTGTGTGTGTGCGTGTGCGTGTGTGCACGTGTGCATGCCTTTTTTCTTTTTGCCGTGGGGACAGTTGAATTTGGGGCACTTTTCTACAGTAAACAGCCTTCTCTTCCCCAGTAAGGACTGGGTGTAACCTTGAACCCAGCTGGAGAGAACCTCACCAAACAGCTGGTGTGGCCTGAGGATGGCCATGGTGGGAAGTGGGCATGAGAATAAATACCTCCCCAAATTCAGCCTGAGCTCCAGCAGGAGAGGATGGCAGCATTGCCTGGGCTGGAAAGTGCTAGCTAATTCCCCCACCCCACCTTGCCTCACCTTCCCCCTTCTCCCTGGGTGAGTGCAGGAGCAGCAGTGGCTGCCCCTTCCACCTGGCCCATGGCGTGTGCAGCAAGCTGGTGGGTGTTTGTGGTGGGGCCTCATGGTGCCTAGGAGGAGATGATGATGAGGAGGTTTTTTCCTTATTGTATAAATGAATATTTGTATGATTAAATTAACACACACACCAAAAAAACTATTTCCGTGTGCGTCTGTGAGTTTTGTTGCACTTCAGGCCTCCTGTGACTTTTGTGGCCCTGTGATGGCTCTGGGGTGTACACTCTTTGACCTTTGGGTCTTTCCCTTTTGTAGATGGGAAAACCGAGACCCCGGGGTTTGTTGTGTGGTTGGGAAACCAGTCCTGTGTTATAATGGGACGTGCTGCCCTTCATTGCTCAGTGACCAGAAAGGCAGGGAAACTGCCTGCAAGTGGCCTTTAGGCCCCCAGGGTGGCCTGCCTCTTGTCGATCACCTCTCTGTCCCCAGCACATGAGAAACACCAGCCACGTTCATGCTGACGAGTCAACAAGCACTGTTGGGCCCTCACTGTGTGTGACCGGCATGTGGCACAGATGCGGGGATCACACAAGGAAGAAGGCAGAGCATCACAGCAGCATCTTGTTGGGGCAGGCAGACACGTGGGTTGGGGGCCTCGCACCTCCTTTCCACCTGGGCCCCTGTGTCTCGGATTAGGAGACAGACTTCATCTCATGTGTTTCCCATGGTGCTGTGGTAGCTTTCCAAGGTGCTCGAGGCATTTCTTCTGGCTTTTATGGATTGGGTAGGTTTGTGTGGGCTGCCTGGGAGCCCGAGACTTAGATAGGGATGACACTCCAGGCAGCTGGCAAGTGGACTTGAACCTCACCCATAAACCTGCATGGGACCTTGACGGCGACTGGTGGGGGTGTTGCAGGTGGTCAGAAAGCATTTAAGCAGTCAGCCTGGGAGAAATTAGCTGGCAAATCTGCTGGCAAAAGAGAGGTTTCCTGGCCCCATTCCTCCTTGTCGGTAGCACTCGTCAGGGCTCTCGTTTGTCTTCAGTCACGCCTCTCCCTCTGGGTTGAAGAGAAGGGGATCGGAGAGGAGAAGAAGTTTCTTTAGCTCACAGCCTCATGGGTGAGTCAGGCTGAACCATGGCCTCCCAGATGCTACATTATTGTCACTTAGCTAAAGAGCCAGCCTTTCACTATAGACCCCTCAGTTTGTCCTTCACCCTGCCTGGCAAAGCCAGGTGTTCCAAGGCATGGTTGTGAGCCAGGGGACCCGGGGCACGGGTTGAGGGCAGGAGAGTCCTTGGCCGCCTGCTTGTAGGTGTTCAGTGAGGGAACCTGTAGCCACAGACTGCTTGAAACAGGCCTACGGAGAACTGGCCCTGACCCAAGGTCCTGGACACAAGACTTCTCTTTCTCAGAGAGCAGTTGATACAGATCCCAGAGCAAAGGAGCCTGGGACAGAGGCCCAGAGACCCCCAGGGCGGGTGCTCTCACCCGTGACAGTGCACCTGCATCCTGCTTCCTTCCAGGTGCCCATAGGTGTTTGTTCTCTGCAGGGGAGGGGCCCCTACCCTGCCACCTGGGTCTTCTGGCAGCTCAGACCCACTCCCAGGCCTTCCTCAGCACCCCCTCTGCTGAACAGTTATTTGCTTGGCAGAATCTGTTTGTCTTTGGGGCTGTAACCTGTCAAGAAGTCACCAGGCCCTGGGAGAAAGGAGCAAGTCTGATGGTAGCCTGTGGCCTGAGCCATTCCCACGGGGGCTAGGTGACAGGGAGAGGGTGCTCAGCTGGGTCTGGGAGATGCGGGGGAGGCAGTCGCAGTGGTCCAGGCCCAACCCTGACAGAGCAAACAGGTGCTCTCAGCCCCCTCCCTCCCCAGCTCAGGGTGTCCCCAAGTGCCTCCTACCTGTTCCCGTGAAGGCCTGTCCCTCACCTGCTTGCTGTGACCCAGCCATTTTCCTGACACCACCTGCTGTCCAGCCCCATCGGGCTGCCAAGAGAATAGGCAGCGAGGAGGGTACCGTGGCAGCCCCGGATTCGGAAAGTGGGAATGGAGCAGGCAGGACCGCTTAGAGCCAGGGGAGCGTGTATGTGAGTTGGGGGTCAGGGTGTCCAGATAATTCTGACCAGTCAGCATGACTGGTCGTGGGTCTCAGGCGCCGCCTCTGTAAAATGAAGTTGTACTTGTTTAGAAACCAGAACATGGATTTTAAAATATCCTTTTAAGCCCTTAGTTCCTAGATGCTGTGATCTGGGTCAGTGCTTCTCAAACTTGAGTGTGTTTAAAATGCAAATTCTTGGGGAAGAGGGCAAGACTGCACTTCTGGCAAGCTCTCAGGTGAATGGGTGCTCCTGGTCTTCCAGCCACACTTGTGTATGGATAGTAGGGGGCAGCCTGAGGAGGTTCTAGCCCCCGGATCACCCAGCCTGTGCCTCCAGCCGGGATGCCTTGGCCAAGCCCACCAGGGCTTGAAGAAGCAGAAGTTGTTTGGCACAGAGTACTCCAGATGTGGCCACAGTTCCCAGCATCTCCAGGGCTGTGGGTTTTGGCGTAAACATGACTTCTAGTGTGCTGCTCATCCACTACAATCATGGTAATATTGGCTAGCCATTATTGACCAACTCCTATTAAACTGTTTCTATGAATTACCCGTGTATCCCACAGCTACCCAGATGCAGCCATCAGGGCAGACAGGCCTGGTGCTCTGTGTGCGAGCAACTTACTCCTCTAAGTAAGGGCCACAAGTCCTGGAAGTGGCAGTGTTGGAGCATGGAGTAAGGGACCCTAACGATCCAGGGGCAACTGGGAGACTATTCGAGGAAGTGACACTTCAGCTGAGACCTGAAGAAAGAAAAGATGGGAAGAGGCTGGAGGAGAACACCAGCAGGAAGGTGTGAGAGAGGTGGTGTACTGGACAAAGCATTGTGGACATCTCTGGGCAGAGAACAGCCGGTGCAAAGGCCCTGGGAAGTAGAGGAGGTCGGGGAGGTGGGGGGTCAGAATGGGTGGGCCTTGAGGTGACTAAAATGGCATTGGCTGTCACTTTGGGTAAGATGGGAGACACTGTAGGGTTGCGAGCAGATGGAGGAGCACGCCCCAAACCCCCTAGAAGGCCCCTCTTGCCTGTGTATTGAGAAGGAACTGGAGGGCAGACGCAGGGAATGAGTACGGTGGCTTCTAGGGGCAACAGCAGAGGAGGTGAGCCGGGGCTGGATCCTCAATTCTTTGGGCAAGCAGAGCCAAGTTTTTGCTGACAGATTAGATGTAGAGAGTGGGGGAGAGCCAAGGCATCCTGGGATCGGGCCTGAGCAGCTGGACCCGACTGACCGGCGAGTTTCCCCACCTGAGATGGGCAGGACCACATGGGGAGTGGGCTTGTGGGGAGAAATCAGGAGTCCCTCGGACCTGTTGAGTGTGAGATGCTCCTCAGGCCAGAGGGTGGGGATCGAGGCTGCATTTCAGGGGTGGGGCGTCATCAGCAAGGAGCCGGCACTTAGAGCCTCAGGACGGGTTGAGGTCGTCAAGGGGCAGACGTTGGCCCTCATCCGTTACTCTCTCAAAGCCTGCTTTTTGCCTCAGCCCCCTCCATGAGCATCTCTGGCCCATAAGACCCCTCCTCATACTCAGAGCTCAGACGTCTGCAGTTGGCCTCCTGGCCGCTATTTTCCTGTCCCTAGACCCTTGCGCCCAGCCCGCCCTCTTGTCACGGCAGGTGGTCACGGTGTGGACGAGGGGCTGGATACAGTCCAGACCAGGGGTGGCCCCATCCAGGGCACGGAGGAGTGGGGTCAGGGCCCCAGTAGATCGTAGCTTAGTTCCTGAGGTCCTGTCCTCCCAAGGACAGGACCTTAGAGCCAAGTCCTAGAAGTTCCTCCTGCCAAGCCGCGGGACAGAAGTCAGAGGAGGGGTGTGTCTAACTCGGGGTCTGAGGAGGGAAGCCCTGCGGGGGGCCGTCTCGCCTTTACCAAGCTCCCAGCCCTGGTCAACAGTCCTAGGTCCCTGATAGGCTGGGATGTCACCGCTCTGTCTCACCCCAATCAGAGGGCAGTAGAGCAAGGGCCAGGAAGGGGTTTCAGTCACACGCTGAGGAAATCCTTCTCTCAGGATATGGCTGCTCTGAGCCACTTTCGGGGGGCTGGGGAGCAGAAGGGGTCCCTTGCTGGGACTGGGAACGTGGCCGCCTCACCTGGTACGGGGTGTGCTCAAGGCCAGCAGAGGGCGCCGTGTCCCAGATTCTCACCCCTCAAGGGCGAGTGTTGCTTCTGCTCTGCTCCCAGGTAGCTGAGTTGGGTTTGCCTGTCAGCTGGAAGACTGGTCAGCTTAGGTGCTCAGAACCTCAGTGTTCTGATCTGTAGAATGAGGACAGTTTCTACCCCAGAGGTGTCATGGAAATTAAAACCATCATTAAAGTGTCTAGCAGTATATGCCTGGCATGCGGTAAGTATCCCATGTGGGGTGACCATTGCTATCTTTTATGACCTGTCGCATGTGGCAAGGCCTGCGCCCCTGAGGGGACTGGGTCAGTGAGCATTTGGGAGGAGGAACCCCAAAAATCTGCAACCCACTCGGGTGTCGCGCCCTGGACCACAGCTCTTATTTCGAGCAAACCCCTGTCTGATGGAAATGTCTTGGTTTGGGTTGGAAGTTGAGATGCAGGAAAGGATCATTCTGGAAGAGGGTCTAGGAGGTCTACTTTCTTTATTTTATTTCATTTATTTATTTTTTTTTTGAGTTGGAGTCTCACTCTGTCGCCCAGCCTGGAGTGCAGTGGCACGCTCCTGGCCACCGCAGCCTCGACCTGCTGAGTTCAGGTGATCCTTCCACCTCAGCCTTCCAAGTAGCTGAACTATAGGCGCGCACTACCACACCAGCAAGTTTTTTGATTTTTATTTTAGAGACGAGGTCTCACCATGTTGCCCAGACTGGTATTGAACCCACGTACTCAGGCAGTCCTCTCGCCTCAGCCTCCCAAAGTGCTGGGATTTTAGTTGTGAGCTAGCACACCTGGCCAAGAGGTCTACTTTGTAAGAGGCTCTAAGGAGGGGAGGCCACACTCAGCAACTGCGTGCCGTGGGCTCTCAGAATATGTTTGTTGAATGAAAAAGTGAACAAACATGCAGGAGAGACTGGGAGCCTGGCTTGTGCAGGGCTGGCCTGATTTCTGGAGGTGGACACAGCCCAGCTGAAACCAGACAGTGGTAGGGGCTCCTGTGGTGGGTGGGTGGGGGGTATGGATGTGCCCACGGCTGCGAGTGACAGCACAAAAACCCATGCTTGGGAACTGGTTTGGCCACTGTGGTTTACCACTTCCGAGGGTGGAGTCCAGGGACTGACATGTCTGCCTCAGGTGTCCACAAGGTCTTGCATCAGCACCAGAGCCAGGGATGGTGCCTGGGCCCCAGGGGGGCCCGCGGGGTGGTATCTGCTGGTGTCAGCACCCAAATCCTCGGAGCAGTTCCAGCACCTGCTTCACATGTCTCCTTCCCTTTCCAGCTGTCTCCCACGTCCTCCTCCCACACATCAGCTTCCTGAGAGTTGAGCACATTCTACCTAGGGGCCGCTGCCCATGGGTGAAGGCTTAGGCTTGGGATGCCCACAGAGAGTGGTGAGTTTGTGGCAGTTACCAGGGTGGGCAGGAAGGGAGTCAGTCTGTATGCAGGTTGAGCCCTCCTGGGCCGCTTGATGTCGGTCATCCAGGCTGATTGAGACACCTGTCCCTGACAGTGAGCCAGGATCTAGGAGATGGGAGAGCTGAACACCAGAGGGAATCAGTCAGGCTGAGGGTCCTGGGAGTGAGGCCCGCAGTAAGAGTGCCAGGCAGGAGGGGGCTGGATGCAGTGGCTCACGCCTGTAATCCTAGCACTTTGGGAGGACGAGGTGGGAGAATCACTTGAGGCCAGGAGCTTGAGACCAGCCTGGGAAATATAATGAGACCCTGTGTCTGTGAAAAAAAAAATAGCCAGATGTGGTGGCACTCACCTGTCATCCCAGCTACTCAGGAGGCTGAGGCAGAAGGATCACTTGAGCCCAGAAAGTCGAGGGCCTGGGAGAGTCCAGGCTTCTCTCCAGCACCTCAGGATGGTTCGCTCACCACTCAGAGCACCCCCAAACATTCGAGGGCACTGCATGGACCTCACCGAGCCCCAGGGTCTGTATGGACCACCCCCAGCCCAGGCTTTCTCCAGGACACCTGAGCAGCAGGCAGAGCCAAGCCCCCCAGGGAAAATGATCAGTTGGGAAACAGGAAGCAACTCCAGCTGGCTCCCATCCTCAAGCCGGCAGCCCGGGGGTCCAGTCACAGTGGTGGTGGTTGGGCCTGAGGGGAGGCAGCCTTGGCTCTCAGGCCTGGTTTGCATGGAGTGAAGGGTCATTTGCATCTTCGAGAAGGTGCAGCTGTGGGAAAGGAAGGGGCCTGGACACACGATTCAGAGGACAGGGCCCTCTACGCACCTGCACATGCACACAGCCGTTCACAGGCGTTCAACCCGGCATGCCTGTGCAGGTCTGTGCATTCATGCAGGAGCAACGTGTGCATCCACAAGCTAACACACCCTCACACTAGCTACACAGAAGCTCACCCATTCACACTTTATGGTTAGTCTTTTTTTTTTTTTTTAGTTGGAGTCTTACTCTACTGCCTGGGCTGGAGGGCAGTGGCACACTCACGGCCACCGCAGCCTCGACCTGCTGGGCTCCAGCGACCCTTCCGCCTCAGCCTTCCGAGTTGCTTGGACTACAGGCATGTGCCACCATAGTTAGTCATTTTTTTAAACTCAGTTTTCTTATAAGCCAGGCCTCCTTAAAATTCTTTCTCTTCCACCCTCACAACAACCTTCTGAAGTACTAATTTTTTTTGTTATTGATGCATAATTTGCATACACTAAAGAACACATAACTTACATGTTCAACTTAATGTCCTCTTTCCTATGCACATTCTGCATAGCCATCACCCAGGTCAAGATCTAGAATGAAGGTCTCGGTGTGGTGGCTCAACACCTGTAATTCCAGCACTTTGGGAGACCAAGGAGGGAGGATCACTTTAGGCCAGGAGTTTGAGACCAGCCTGGGCAATGTAATGAGACCCTGTCTCTACAAGAAATAAAAATGAGCCAAGAGTAGGGTCATGCACTTGTAGTTCCAGCTACTCGGGAGGGTAGGCAGGAGAACAAGGCTGCAGTGAGCTATGATCTCACCACTGCACACCAACCTGGGTGCCAGAGGGAGATCTGTCTCTGAAAAAAAGATCTAGTTAGCCCCGGGCGTGGTTGCGCATGCCTGTAGTTCCGGCTATTCGGAAAGCTGAGGCGGAAGGATCGTCGGAGCCCAGCAGGTCGAGGCTGTGGTGGCCGGGAGCCACCCACTCCAGCCTGGGTGACGGAGTGAGACTCCAACTCAAAAAAAAAAAAAGGTCTAGAATGTGTCCAGTGCCCAGCAGCTCCCATCTATGCCTTCCTGGTCAGTAGCCCACACGAAAGGAGCCATTATTCTGATAAGGTAAAAGCCATTATTATTCCCATTTAATAGGCGGGAAAACAGGCTCAGCCCTATGACCACCCACTAGGAAGTGGCCAGAACGGAAGCTCTCTGACTTCAGCCCGCCACAGTACATAAACACCCGCTGACATAAATGTGCACACCTCATGGTAATAGCTATGATTCCCAACGGTTGGGAGGGCCTTTTTGTTCTTTCCATAAGGCAGCAGAGAAAAATGTAAGCTTTGCTGTCCACCATGCCCTCATGAGAGTGCATCTTGGTTCACAAAGGATCGGTGAGCTCTGTGAGCTCAGGGGCTGCAGCTCCTGCCCTGGGGCAGCGGGCACGGGACACAAGAGGGGTGCGCAAAGCACCGTGTCCATAGAGACGGGATGCATTCAGGGACACTGCTGCATTAGAAGAAACCATTCCTGTCTGGGCTCGGCTCAGCCTGTAATCCCAGTGCTTTGGGAGGCCGAGGTGAGTGAACTGCCTGAGCCCGTGGGTTCGGGACCTGCACGGGCAACTTGGCAAGACCTCTTCTCTACAATAAATTAAAAAAAAAAATCAGCTGGGCATGGTAGCACATGCCTGTAATTCTGGTCACCAGGAAGGCTGAGGCAGAAGGATCGCCGGAGCCCAACGGCTCCAGGCTGCGGTGGCCAGGAGCGTGCCACTGCACTCCAGTCTGGGCGACAGAGTGAGACTCCAACTCAAAAAAAGAAAAAAGAAGAAACCATTCCAGCATTTTCATTGTGTCCTGTGGAAATATTATTGGCGAAGGTTGACGCTCATTTATTATTATTTACATCCACAAATATGTGTTGAGCACCCTCCTTCCTGCACCCAGCACTGTGCTGGGTGTGCAGCAGTAAAACAGGCATAAGGTATCCCTGCAGCATGGCCTATGTTCAGAAGGATACAGGGTGAATCAGGTGATGAGGGGTGATGGGGAGAGATGAGGGGACAGGACGGGGCAGGGGCAAGCGACTTTAAACAGCAGGTCAGGGCCCAACAGTTCCACAGCAGTGCCCCCAGCCCAGCCAGGCTCACCCCGGGGTTGGCCACAGCCTCAGTCCGGGTCTCCAACCCCTCTGGTTGCAGCGGCCAGGGGCGCAAGCAGGGAGACCCTGGCGTGGTTTACGGCTCATTTCAGCATTTTCAAATGTTGGCTGTGTGTATTTGGAAGAAGGGTTGTGGTTATTGGAGGTGTGTGTGTGTGTGTGTGTGTGTGTGTGTGTGTGTGTGTGTGTGAAACTGGGTCTCACTTTGTCACTTGGGCTGGAGTGCCGCGGCACACTCCTGGCCACCATGGCCTCTACCCGCTGGGCTCAGGTGATCTCTCCACCTCAGCCTTCTAAGTAGTTGGAACCACAGGCAAGCACCACCATGCTTGGCTAATATTTTTTATTTATTGTAGATAAATAAAATATCTCGGTCTTGCCAAGCTATCCAGGCTGGTCTTGACTCCCTGGACTAGATAATCCTCTCGCCTCCGCCTCCCAAAGTGCTGAGATTATAGGTGTGAGCCACCATGTTCGGCATTTTTTTTTCTTTATTGAGACAGGGTGTCTGTCACCCAGGCTGGAGTGCAGCAGCACGATCACGGCCCACTACAGCCTCCAACTCATGGGCTCAAGGGATCCTCCTGCCTCAGCCTCCTGAGTAGCTGGGATCACAGGCATGCGCCACCACACCCAGCTAATTTTTTTTTTTTTTTTTTTTTTGAGTTGGAGTCTCACTCTGTCGCCCAGACTGGAGTGCAGTGGCCGCTCCCGGCCACCGCGGCCTCAACCTGCTGGGCTCTGGCGATCCTTCCGCCTCAGCCTTCCAAGTAGCCGGAATTACAGGCATGCGCTACCACGCCCAGCTGATTTTTTGATTTATTGTAGAGATGAGGTCTCGCTGCCCAGGCGGGTCTCGAACCCGCGGGCTCAGGCAATCCACTCACCTCAGCCTCCCAAAGGCGCGGGATTACAGGCTGAGCCACCGAGCCCGGCTTTAATTTTTAAAATTTTTTTGAAGAGGCGAGGTCTCACTATGTTGCCCAGGCTGGTCTCGAACTGGGCTCAAAAAATCCTCTCACCTCAGCCTGACAAAGTACTGGGGTTACAGGTGTGAGCCACCGCACCCAATCTGATTGTGCCTTGCATGTTCCATGTTTAGAAACGTGGTTTTGAGGGCAGCAGTGGAGGAGAGCTGAATCTCAGACCCCATCCTGCCTGGACACACAATGTCAGGCCTGGCTCACCTCTGGAGGACCTCTCTCTTGGGTATCCCCTGACCTCCTCCCAGGGGCAGCTCCATATCTAGGCCATCCACCTTCCTGTCATTCACTCTTCTTCACAAAAAGCCTCCCTAAGCCGGGCTCGATGGCTCAGCCTGTAATCCCGCGCTTTGGGAGGCCGAGGTGAGTGGATTGCCTGAGCTCGCAGGTTCGAGACCCTCCCGGGCAACTTGGCGAGATCTCATCTCTACAATAAATCAAAAAATTAGCCGGGCATGGTAGCATGCGCCTGTAATTCCAGCTGCTGGGAAGGCTGAGGCGGAAGGATCGCTGGAGCCCAGCAGGTCAAGGCTGGGGTGGCCGGAAGCGGCCACTGCACTCCAATCTGGGCGACGGAGTGAGACTCCAACTCAAAAAAAAAAAAAAAAAAAAAGCCTCCCTAAAGGGAAATGGTCACCTGAGGTCATCTTGGCAAAGGAGAGGGCAGAGGAGATACTGGAGATATTGACAGATCTCCTTGAGCCACATGGGAATTGCATTCAGCTGTGGTAACATGGTCCTGGAGACAGTGACTTAGAAAAGGTAGGGTTTATATTCTCCCTCATTAGATGCAAAGTCTGAAGGTAGGTACAGTGCTGGCTTCCATCCTGAAGTCCTCCTCATGGTCACAAGATAGCTGCTGCATCTCCAGCCATCCCTTCCCAATTCCAGACATAAGGGAGGAAAGACCGAATCCCCCTTCATAAGGAACTGTCCTAGAATCCCACCCAATAACTTTCATGTATATCCCATTTGCCAGAACTCGCTTGCTTGTCCCTTCTATCTGCAGGAAATGCTAGCATTATTTCATCCAAGAAATTGAGATTCCATTAGTTAGCAAGGAGGAGAGAACGGATCTTGGGTAGGCAGTTAGCACTCTCTTCCCTGCACTCTTCCATCTCTGGGCCTTAAAACACTTGTGCCAGCTGGACGTGGTGCCTCACGCCTGTAATCCTGGCACTTTGGAAGGCCAAGGAGGGAGGAGTTCCTGAGCCCGGGAGTTGGAGACCAGCTTGGGCAACATAACGAGACCTCTCTATGAAAAATCCCCAAAGTCAGGCATCTGCTGAAGGGCCAGGGGTCCCCGTGGGGGTCTTCCCTGGTGGTCTAGGCTGCAGCTGCGATGAGTGGGGAACCTCAAGGACTAGGCTCCCCATGCAGGCCTCAGGCAGCCTCCTGGGCTTGAAGGGAGCCAGCACAGGCCCCAGAGCAGCCATGCGGGAGGAGGAGCCTCCAGGGCCCGGCTGCTCAGCTCCCAGCACCCTTCTTGGTGGAGGACGCTGCCCAGGGGGCCAGGAGAGGAAGGACGCCTGTCACCCCCGGTCCCACTGCCCTCATCTGTCGCCACAATGGCTCTGCGGCCTCAGGAGCGTGGACACGCTGCCCACGACCCAGTCGAAGGTGTCGCAGCAGCTGCTGTCCGGTCATGATGCCCCGTGTCCGGGCTGCGTGTCCTCACAGGAACTCCTGGGACCCCTGTGGAGGAGGGTCACTCCCCACCTCACACAGGAGAGGACCGAGGCTCGGAGAGGGGAGGCTGCTTGCTCAAACGACCCCGGGGGGCCGAGTGGTGGCCGCAGGCCTGGGGAGCCGGGTTGGACCCTGGGGCCAAGGGGCATGGATGCCAGGCAAGGACTTGGTCCTGTGGCCCGAGGGAGCACTGTGGCGTTGTATAAATCCCTACGTGAAGCCGGGCTCGGTGGCTCAGCCTGTAATCCCGCGCTTTGGGAGGCCGAGGTGAGCGGATTGCCCGAGTCCACGGGTTCGTGACCCGCCTGGGCAACTTGGCGAGACCGCATCTCTACAATGAATCAAAATGAGCCGGGCGTGGTAGCGCGCGCCTGTAGTTCCAGCTACTCGGAAGGCTGAGGCGGAAGGATCGCCGGAGCCCAGCAGGTGGAGGCTGCGGTGGCCGGGAGCGGCCAGGGCACTCCAGGCTGGGCGACAGAGGGAGACTCCAACTCAAAAAAATCAAAAAAAAAAAAAAAAAATCCCTACGTGAAACGCGCCAGCCCCGCGCCACACACGCCGCCCCGGGAGGTGTGACGCCTTCGCGGGAGTCTCCGCTTCTCTCCCGCCTACCCCTGTTTTGTGGGACCCTCCGGAGGCTTTGGGGTGTCGGGGCCCGTCCTGCCCCGGGCCTGCCGTGGCCCCCAGCAGCAGAGCCAGGGGCGACCTCGGCCGGGCGCTGATCCTCCGGGCTCGGGGTCCGCCCGTGAAATGGGGCCGGGTCCTGCCTCGCGGGTCTTGCTCAGGCGGCGCCGGACGGGGGCGCCCCCGAGGCTCCGGCCCGCCCCGGGGCGCCGAGCGACAGCTGGGGGGCAGCTCCACCGCGCCCCCTTCCCGCCCTGGCCCTGCGCCCGCGAGGCCCGCCCGCGCCTCACCTTCCAGATGGCACCGTAGAGCCGTCCCCCGCCTGGGCCGCCGGGAGCAAACAGCCCCTCCCGGGAGGCCGCGCCCCGCCGGGGACCACGCCGGCCCGGCCCCTCGGAGCGGCCTCCCGCCGGGCCAGCCGGGGGCAGCCGCCCCAGGCCGGCCGCGGCCTCCGTCCGGGAAGCGGGAGGGAGCGGCCGGGCCGGCCCGCCAGAGCCGACGGGGCCTCCCGAGAGCCCAGCCCCCCCTCCCGCCTCTCTCTTCTCCTCGGCGCCGCTGCGCCTCCTCCAGGCTGACCCCTTCCCTCCAGCTCCGTGTCCCTGGACAAGTCCCGCCGCGAGGCCTCGTGCTTCCCCGTGCACTGGGCACGTGACCTCGGCGGCCCCTTCCGGGCTTCGAGGAGGGCGGACAGGACGCTTTGGAGGCCCAGCGCCAGGCCCAAGCCTCTCACGGGCCTCCCTTGCTGGCCAGGAGGGGCCCCTCCTCCAGACACCCCTTCCTCCGGCTGCCGGGGGTGCCCTCCCCCCGACTCCCAGGGCCCTGCAGGACAGCTCGGGCCTCCCCTTTCCCATCTGTGCAAGGGGCGCGGCAGGGTTGGGGGGCGCTGGGCAGAGCACCTGGTGGCTGTGGGGCAGGAGGGCTGTGCCTCCCCGGCCCCACACCTGGCCGCAGGGAGGCGCTGTCTCTGAACGCTCCGGTCCCCTCCCCCCGGCCTTGGCAGAGAGAGTCCGTCCTGCCACCCCCTCCTCACCGCGGACGGCCTGGGACGGTCCCCGGTGTGGCCAGGGCGTCCAGCACGTGCTATGCTTCCTAGTGGTGCCGCTGTGAGGTCACAGAGCCGCCCTCTGCCTCAGTCTCCTCACCTGTAATGTGAGGTAGCGCCTACTCCATGGGGTGAATGTCTGCCTGCTGAGAATGGGGCACCCGGAGAGCGGTTCGAGCTCATGGAGGCGCCCAGAAGGGCTCGCTGAGAGAGAAAGTGGGGACAGGCCAGGGCAGCTCCACCGTCCACACAGCCCTTCACAGGACAGGCTCCAGCCGGGTGGGATGCAGGTGCCGGGCGGCGCGAGAGGCCGCCCCTGTCCTGAAACTCCCCTCTCCGAGTCTTGGGGGCTGGAGGGCATGCCAGCTATGCCCTCCACTCGCCAGGTGGCCACCTGCCCTGGAAAGGGTGGGGCAGGGAGTTTCTGGCTTCTCCCTGTGGGGCCTTGGCCACCCATCTGCCTTCTCCAGGCTTCAGTTTCCTCATCTGTAAACTGGAATGAGCCTTTTCTCACAAGGACGTGTGGAGACGGAAGGAGACAGCATCTGTAAAGAGCATGCCCGCTCAGCGTGATGCCAGCGGGGGACAGGATGGAGAGTGGCACCAGTGAAGGGCAGGTGAAGACCCTCCCCACGGCAAGCAGGCCTGTGCACAAGTACCTGCAGGGCCGGCCAGGGACCTGGGGACAGACTGTCTAGTACAGCGTCTCGGCTTTTAGAAGACCAGGCTGAGGCCCAGAGACGGAAAGGAACTCGAGAAGATTGCACAGCAGATCAGGGGCAGAGCTGGGGCTGGAGCCAGGACTTGACCCCTCTGGTCCAGGCTCTTGGTCCACCCATCAGGGGGCTTGCCAAGGTTGGGTCTCCAGCTTCATCTTCTCTCTGGCCCCCAGACTCGCCACCCACCCTGGCGCCGAATGTTCTAAGACCTGGTCGGCAGGCCCAGGCTCTAATCCAGGCACGGGCAAGCCGCCCCACCCCCTGCCCGCCTCAGTGTGTTTGTCCCTAAAATGGGTTGTGGTGAGGATCCAGCGGTGATCCCGGGCCCTCTCAGCTCTCCCCATGCCCCTGCCGTCCACACGCGCGTGCCCAGGTTGATCATCACCGCAGCCTAGGTCAGCACGGTGAAAGGACGCACGTGAGATCACGTAAGTCGTCTGTCCACCCCACCCCTCCCACGTGTGTGCTTCCCCGGTGAGCAACACCTCTCCTTCCCCTTCCTCACACCTGCCCAAGGCCCAGCCCAGCCTTGTCACGATGTCTTCCCAGCTTCTCAAGCCTGTGGCCGCCCCCTCCCCCGGGAGCTCTCCTGTCTACCCTGTCCCTGTTTACCTGACAGTTGCCCGTTGCCAGGTGCTGGTCTCAGCTCTCTAGCCAGACTGTGCTCCGAGGAGGACAGGGCACTCAGCTGAGCACGTAATCGGGGCTGAATAAAGAGGTCAGCCTGTAGGCCCTGCTACTTGGGAGGCCGAGGTGGGAGAATTGCTTGAGCCCAGGGTTCGAGACCAGCCTGGGCCACACAGCAAGACCTCATCTCTGCAAAAAAAAAAAAAAAAAAAGGAATAAAACAATTAGCCGGGTGTGGTGGCGCGCCTGTAGTCCCAGCTACTCGGGAGGTTGAGATGAGAGGGTTGCTTGAGCCGGGAGTTCGAGGCTGCAGTGAGCTATGATTGCACCACTGCTCTCCAGCCTGGGCAAGGGTGAGACCCTGCCTCTAAAAAAAAGAAGAAAAGAAGTAACGAATGACTGGGTGAGCGAGGGAGGAGGAAGGCCTGTGGGGTGGTGACACCTGGAAGGCTCCTGACACCCGAGATGCTGGGCGGGTCCGCTTCCTGCAGCTGCTGCCAAGGGTGTTCCAGGCTGTGCACAGGGATGCTGGCTTCTCTGGCGTGACGCAGGAGCCGCGTGGGAAGGGTGGAAGAGTTCAAGGGTCACCAGCAGGGGGCGGGGCAGCTTCTGGCGGCCTCTCAGGACTGCTGGGTCCAGGGGAGGGCACAGGTGGCAAGAGGTCTCCAGTCCAGGGGAAGGGACTGGACAGAGCAACCTCCCTGGGACGGATTGACCCGGGGATCCCACCCAAGTCAGCCCATGGACAGGCAGGACAGGGTCATGACCAGAGCTGGACCTTGACTGGCTTTATACATCCTGGCTGTTTCTTACCAACTGTGTGTCCCTGAGCCATTTTTTTTTTGAGTTGGATGCTCACTCCGTCGCCCAGGCTGGAGTGCAGTGGCACACTCATAGCCACCCCTGTGTTGATCCGCTGGGCGCCGGCGATCCTTCCGCCTCAGCCTTCCAAGTAGCTGGAACTACAGGTGTGTGCCACCATGCCCGGCTAATTTTTAATTTATTGCAGAGATGAGGTCTTGCCAAGTTGCCCGGGCTGGTCTCAAACCCTTGGGCTCAGGCAGTCCTCTCGCCTCGGCCTCCCAAAGTGCTGAGCCACCGAGCCCGGCCTCCCTGAGCAATTTAATTAACCTCTCTGGGGATGTCAATCTGCAGGTGGGGGTTATGATACCTACCCCATTGGGTTATCATGAGGATTAAGTGATATTATGTAGAAAGACATTATTAGTCCACAGTGCCTGCACCATAGAAAGGCTCCAATAAGTCGGGCTCAGTGGCTCAGCCTGTAATCCCGCGCCTTTGGGAGGCTGAGGTGAGTGGATTGCCTGAATCCGCAGGTTCGAGACCTGCCTGGGCAACTTGACGAGACCTCATCTCTACAATAAATCAAAAATCAGTCGGGCGTGGTAGCGCGTGCCTGTAATTCCAGCTACTTGGAAGGCTGAGGTGGAAGGATCGCCGGAGCCCAGCAGGTCGAGGCTGCGGTGGCCGGGAGTGTGCCACTGCACTCCAGTCTGGGCGACCGAGTGAGACTCCAACTCAAAAAAAAAGAAAAAATTTATTATTATAAAGTAACAGAAACTGCAAAAGACTGAATGGAAGCCCCGCAGCGGGCAGAAGCCAAGGCGGGACCGAGACTCCCACTTGGTGCTGATAGCTCAGGGCACCAAAGCCTGGGCTGATGTGGGACTCTGGGCCAGGCTGCCTGGGTTCACAGATGCACTCTGCCCCCGCGCAAGCTGTGTTACCTCTGGCAGCTTCCTTAGCCTCTCTGTGCCTCAGTGTCTCCATCTGGAGAATAGGGGTCGTGGCCGTGCACCTGCCTCCTAGTGTTGATCAAGGAGTTACTGTGTGTCAAGCGCATGAAAGAGTGCCTTGTACAGAGGAAACACTCTGCGGACTCAACCGGTATGGGCTGTGTGGCCTTGAGCAAGTCTCTTCCCCCTCTCTGGGCCTCCACCACATCCCTGCAAAATGCATCATTAGGCCGGCTCTGCTAGAGGCTCCTGCCAGCCCTGAGGGCCTCGCTCTAGGGGGCACACTGGGTCCCCACATGCCTGAGGACAGGGTCCCTCCCCGGTCCAGCCCCCTCTCCCCTTTTCCCTTGCCCTCCCCAGGGGTGGCCCGTCAGGAGGGAGACAGCCCTCACGGAGGAGCTTGGCGGGGACGGCGGGAGGGGAGGGGTGAGGATCTCCTCCGCCAGCCTCCCCCGGTTCCTGCTGCCGTGGTGCTTCCTGTCCCCAAGGCGGGCAGCTGGGCCAGGCTCCTGCTCATGGTGCCCTTGGAGACAGATCTAGCTGGCCCCCTTAGGAGGGAGGACCCCCGAAGAAGCCCTTTCCCTCCCTGATCTGGCAGAGCTGAGCAGGTGCTGCCGGGAATGAAAACCGCAGTCTGTGAGTGGAGTCCTGCCCGCTGTGTGACTTCAGGCTGACCCCTTACCCTCTCTGAGTGCAGGGTTGGCCGTGTCCAGGCCCTTCCGAGAGGGCTGGTGATCGAACTCACAGCCCGGGAGCTGAGAGCTCAGCATCCCCCACCCGGGGGGCCTGTCTGGCTCACCTCTCCCGCACCCCCACCCCCGCAGGGCTTGAGTCACTTCAGGGGAGCGGTGCCCTGACTGGAAGCCGGGTGGGGTGGGAGCGGCTAGAAGCCCGCACCAGGAAGCAGATCCTATTCCGTGTCACCCCATCCTCCATCACACATGCCCGCGGCCATTGTCGCCCGGGCGATCAGATCTCACGGGAACCAGAGGGAGGGAACCTACCCTCACACAGCCCTCCGCGACGGTCCCAGGCCCACCTCCGCCCTCCCTGCTCACCTCCCCCCGCCCTGGCACCCCCAGCCCCAACAGCCTGTCCGTCCGTCCTTCCTCCAGTCCGACCACGTGCAGCTGTTTGCCAGGCCCCGCGCCGGGACCCAGGGTGCCAGGAAAGCGAGACAGACCCCGACTCCGTGGGCTCCCAGCCAGGGGGAAACAGACGCGGGCGGACGGTCTCATGATGTGGGGTACGCGAGGGGACCCCGGGTCCCAAGAACAACAGGCTCGGGAAAGTCTGCTTAGCGAAGCTGCCCGTGCTGGATTCGGAAGGCCAGGGCCCAGGGCGGGCAGGAAAGCCTGGAGGCAAGAGCCCCTGTCAGCCCAGGACGGCAGGGCCTGTTCTGTTCCTGGCGGTGTCCCGGGGTCTAGAGCAGTGGCGCTTGCAGTAGATGCTCAGTTCGTGTTAGAACAGCGTCTGGGAGAGTTGGCCGCTGCTAGGGCAAGCCAACACGCACGGCCGTAAGAAGCAGCAAATAGGGGGTGAGGCAGGATCACGCCGGGCCTTCTGTGCCCCTCAGGCTCCTCGTGCTTTTCGCGAGGTGACAGGGAGCATGGGTGGTTGTCAGTGGAGGGACAGGCTCCGTTTCCCCGTCCTCCGTTTCCTTCTCCTGACTGACTCTGACCCAATGCACACCCAGCTGCCCTTCAGTCATACATCAGTATCTGCTGATTTGTTGAAATACGCAGATATTAAGTACCTACTGCATACCAGATGTTTTGCTGTGAGCAGGAGGTGAATCCAACAATCCTGCCTGCACTTTACCGGCAATCCAGGACTGGGATTCTTCTTCATTCGGGGTCTGTGAGCCCCTGGAATTGCCGACATTCAAGTGCATGCATGCATGTGTGTGTGTGTGTGTGTGTTCTGAGGTAAGGGGTCCATGGCTTTAGCAGATTCTTCAGAGTGACCAGCACACCACACAGGTCAAGACCCACATGCACAGGGACCAAGGGGCTGGACCCCGGTCCCCCTGCAGCCCTGCCTCCCCGTTCCTGGCATGGAGCATTCCCTGGTGGTGGCACTGCTGCCCAGCAGGGCGTCCCGCCCAGCCCAGGCCCTGTGGGCAGCCGGAGAGTTCTCGGCTGAGAACAGTTCCTGACGGTCACTGCATCTGGGAAATCACTGTAGGAGAGCGGCAGACCACAGGCCAGGGAAGGGGCAGGGCAGTGGGATCGGAGGGCCAGCTCAACCCACCCCCAGGGGCGCAGACACGCCCTGAGCGTGGCAGCTGGCAGAGGGCGTCTTTCAGCGCTGGGTGTCACCTTGCCCTCCTCCTGTCCTTCCCCACCCCCAGGGCCCAGGACGGCGCTGTGAGGTTTTCCTTGTCATGGCCCTCTCCCGCTTCTGGCATCGTCTTCATCCATTCGTTTATGAGTGTCTTCCGCTGATTCTTGGGCACCGCCTGGCAGGAGGACAGGAGAGTGGCCGGGAGTGCCAGGCTCTCGGGTCACTGAGCTGCGCCGGGAGGAGCACCGGGGGTCTGAGCGCGGCCACGGGAGGCCCGGGCAGGCTGCGCCCCAAGACCCCTCGCCTCAGGTGTCAGCTGGGGAGGGCTGGGCCCTGCAGGCGAGAGGGGCTGATGGTGGGACTCGAAGGGGCCGCGCCTGGGACTCAGATCCCCACGATGCAACTACAGACCACCACAAGGGCGGGCGGGTCGTGTGGTGACATCGGCGCAGGGCTCTGTCTGTCTGAACCCCAGAGCAGGAGAGTCCGTGGGGAGAATGTAGCCAGGGCACCGCCAGCATCCTTCGGTGGAGAGGATGCCCAGAACCCTCAGCTGTGCCTCAACTTCCTCCATGGGGGCAACGTAGAGCCAAAACTCTGGGATTGGTACGAGAAGCAGGTGAGTTGACACATGTAACATTTACCGGTAATAACCTTGACCTTGGGTTACCAGTGGGCTCACAGTGTCTGTGATGTTATTACAAACCAAGAGAGCGCCACGTCGAACCCTGCTGCGTGTGTGTCATAAACCAAGGCTGTGGTTCGTCCAGTGTGTACCCGAGGTCCTGAAAAAACTTCTAGATTGCTTGGCGCGTGCTGAGTGCCAAACTCTGTGTGGCCCCGTACCCGGCCGTAATCTAGACCGGGCGAGACGGAAGTCCCCATGGAGCGGCAGGCCCGCTGTTGACAGAGCCCGGCTGTGGGCCAGGACTGCACGTTTCCTCATTCACTCCTCCCAGGGTCCCTTCGAAGAAGAGAGCCTCGAGTCTCTCTCACCAAGAAAGGAAACTGAGGCGGGCTCGCCCGGCGGCGCACAGCCACAAGAGAGCGGAACTGGAATTTGCCGTGTCTCATTCCGCAGCTGCCTGGCCGCCTCCGGCTTCTCCGGCTCAAGAGAAACACGGTGCTGAGGGCCTCTGGACACCGCCCCTCCCTCCAGGCCAAGGGCGACAGCCCACCCGGCAGCTCCGCTCCCTTCAGCGCCTGCGCTCTCTTCTGTCTGCTGAGAGCTCTCCGGTCATGAGTCGGGCGGCAGGATGAGCCCACCCATCCCGGCCCCACGACCCCACCCTCCACCACGCGGGAGAGCGGGCGCAGGATGGGAGAACACGGGAGGCAGGACGGAGGACAGCGGGGGTTTCTGGAGAACAAGTCCTCGAGGCTAGGCCACCCAGGGACCAGGGCGAGGGACCCGGAGGATGGG
Source organism: Cephalopachus bancanus (assembly GCA_027257055.1). NCBI lineage: Eukaryota > Metazoa > Chordata > Mammalia > Primates > Tarsiidae > Cephalopachus > Cephalopachus bancanus. Next base: position 126,116 of record JAPVLO010000941.1, read on the forward strand.
CCCTGGGCAGGAGGTCCGGGGGCTCGAGCGAGCGGTGGCCACAGTGCCATCCCCGTGCTCCCTGTGGTCCTCACCTGGGCGCCTGAGCCTCCACTCTCAGCTCCAATGAGTCCTGGTCACCCCCTTGTCTGCAAAAGGCAGTCACATGGCTGTGAGCATCTGCACCCCCAGGCTCAGCTTTCCAACCCAGACCTCAAGGGTGGCCAGGACTGTGCTGCCCAGGACCCTGGGGGCAGCAGGAATGGGAGGAAGGGTCCTGACAGAGGTCCTGGGCTCGCATTCCTGCTTGGCTCTGCTGCCATTGTGCTGTGTGGCCGTGGGCAACTCACTGCCCTCTCTGAGCCTCAGTAAAAAATAATTCAGGGTATGGACTGGTGGCTCTCGATCTCCTGGCTCTGTCCTCCTGTGTTGGTGAGTCTGACTCTATGGTAGAAGAGGGTCAGTCTCCTTCAGGTCCTGATTCAAATGTCACCCGACAAGGCAGGCCCCCCCCACCCACACACACTTCAAATTGCCCTCAGCCCTTCCTCCTCTAGCTCCCTGCTTTATTTTGGCCCCACCGCAGCAGTTACTGCCTCCTGACACACGATATCCTGCTTATTTGTGTCTGTTTCTCCCCTGCCTCCAGCACTAGATGTCAGCTCCGTGGGAGAGTGAGATTGGTTCGTGCCGTTCCCTGCCAGCCCCCAGTGCCTGGCGTGTAGTAGATGCTCAATAAACATTTGCTGAAGGTGTGGTGAGGGGCGCTGGGGGATTCTGGCGGGTAACAGGCCTGGGTTTCTGAGGAAGCCGGACAGCAGCCCGAGGAGGGCAGAGGCCGTGCCCACCGCCCGAGGCAAGGGTGGGAGGGCTGGGGGCCTGCAGCCTTAGGGCGAGGGTGCAGGGTTGGGCCAGGGAAGGAGGGAGGGAGCACCAGGCCCAGGGGCGTGTGTGCAGGGCCCCTGGGGCTACAGGGCCAGGCCCCCCTTGTCTAGGGCTCTTCCCCACCCCCAGACGCAATCTCCCCTGGGCTGGGGCGGAAAGCCACGGCTGTCCACACAGGCCCACAGCCCTCCCTGCGAGAGCTTGCACCCCTGATAAGGTGGGTAAATTTCAAAGGGGCTGGCGGAGGGGGCAGGGCTGCCGATAGGGCCCGCGTGCTGCCAGCCACCTCCCCCGTCCCACCCCCGGCCCCACCCCCAGCCGGCCTAGGAGCAAAACAGGTTCCGATTGTGCTCTTATCTGGGCTGCGGTTTGCGAGGCCCCGCTGGCTCCGGCTAATGGGGGAAAGGCAGCGGGCAGCCCTCGGGCGTGGGCAGTGACGCGGCCCCTCCACCCCCCACGATGCCTGCCGGGCTGGGGGTGCACCTGTGCTCTGAGGGGCGGGAGGGCAGCTGACACGCACCACACCCCCCGCGGGGTCGGGGCTCTGCTCCAGGCCCTGGCTGCTCACCTCGCCGTGCTGACCGCTCACCTCCCGTGCGTGCCTTAGTTTCCCCACTGAGGTTAAAATAGGGGAGCGGAGGAGAAGGGAACGGCCTCGAAGGGATGCTGGCCCCAGGACAGGCGTGAATGGCTCTGACGCCATCGGCATGGCCCCCGGCTGACAAGGAGCCCCGGGCAGGTGAGATGCTGCTAGCACAGGGGACTGGGAAGGAGTGCGGGGCTTCGAGGCCTCACCCAGGCCAGCTCCACACTCCTCCCTGCCTCCCCTCCCCTTGCACCCTGAACGCTCACAGACAGCCACCGAGCTCACTCCAGCGCCTCAAATCCCGCCTTCTCAAGGGGGCCACCCTGCCCACCACATCCAGTGCTGCCTTGCTGCCACAGCGCGTGACTGGCCAGCATCCTGTCCGTTCATTTCTGCTTTCCCTGCTGACTGCATTTCTCCCTGGAGTGTAACTCGCACACTGAGGCCACGGCTGGATTCCGAGAGCTGTGCTGACCACGGGGGCCTCAGCACACACTGGTGGAGTGGACAGGCCGGGCCAGGTGTGTCTCGGGACACCATCCTGCTCCCTGTCTCGTGGTGGAGATGGTTTCAAGGATGCTGTGTGTGTCCGTCCCCCAGAGAGGCCTGCAGGGGTCCCTGGCTTGGAGCCTGGCTGTGGTAGGAGCTCTGCCTGGCTGAGTCCACGGGGACACTCTGGGGACCCCAAGGGCTGTGCCAGGGCCCTGGGATGGACTGGGGCCTCCTTGGATGGCATCCCAGCATCCGAGGGGTGGGCGGCCAAGGCTGCAGGGAGGGATGGAGGCCAGGCCCCGGGTACAGAGAGCATGGCCCATTTGTCCAGCCCCCAGGAACTTGGGGTCTCTCTCTGAGGGCCAGTCTGTGGAGGGGCAGGAGATGGCATTGCTAGGGAGACCCGAGGCCTGGGGAACCGGGGTCCATGTGCTCCTACCCGTCATTTCCCCCTAGAATGGAGACGGTCACGCCTCTAGTTCATGAAGCAAGTAAGCCCACAGACACAGAGAGGCACTGAGTGACTGTGGACACCAGGCCATGAACTCTCCCCAAGGGCAGGCTGTGCCCAGCCACTCTGCTCCCAGTGCCTGCACAGGGCCTGGCATGGAGAAAGTACTGGTCAGGGCAGAGCAATGTGTCCTGGCCCAGTCGTGCCCAAGTATGGTCCTTAGCACCATGGTCCCACTGCTGGCAAGGCCTCCTGTGCGGACCCTGAGGACACAGCCATCACCCCCTGGGCTATTTCTGGTCCCCTTGTATACAATCCAGCCACATCCTGGAAAGAGGATGCCAACAGACCCAGACTGCCTGTACCATTTTTTTTCTTTGAGAGGCTTCACTCTGTTGCCCAGGCTGGAGTGCAGTGGCACAATCATGGCTCACCACAGCCTCGACCTACTGGGCTCAGGTAATCCTTCTGCCTCAGCCTCCTGAATAACTGAGACTACAGGCATGTGCCATCATGCCTGGCTAATTTCTGGATATTTTGTAGAAATGAGGTCTTGCTGTGTTGCCCAGGCTGGTCTTGAACTCCTGGGCTCAAACAATCCTCTAGCCTTGGCCTCCCAAAGTGCTGGGTTTCAGGTGTGAGTCACCACACCCAGCTCTACCAATTTCTTTTTTTTTTTTTTTTTTGAGTTGAGGTCTCGCTCTGTCGCCCAAACTGGAGTGCAGTGGCTGCTCCCAGCCACCACAGCCTCGACCTGCTGGGCTCCGGCGATCCTTGCACCCCAGCCTTCCAAGTAGCTGGAACTACAGGCGCGTGCTACCACGCCTAGCTGATTTGTTAATCTATTGTAGAGATGAGGTCTCGCCAAGTTGCCCAGGCGGGTCGCGAACCCACGGGCTCGGGCAATCCACTCACCTCAGCCTCCCAAAGGCACAGGATTACAGGCTGAGCCACCGAGCCTGGCTAGCTCTACCAATTTCTAAGCTTGACTTTAGGGCAGTTACTGAGCCTCTTAATCATCTGTGAATGAGATGGGCACAGGACCCCTCAGGTGATGGGCTTATCAGGAGTAGGTGAGAGCACGTGCCCCACATGAGCGCAGATTGGGGTCAGATCCCACAAACCTGGCATCCTGCCCATCCTGTCTCGGGTCCCATCCGGGTGACCAGCCCCAAGATCTTCACACCTCAGCAGGGGAGCCTTCCCCGCCACTATCCCGCCTTCCGGGAAGCAACTGGCAGTCCCATGTCCCTTTAGCTGGAGTGGGTCCTGGCCTCGTCTCTGCCACCAACCCCAGGCTGAGACTCCTCAGAGGGCAGGACCAGGGAGGCTGGCAGTGCAGGGAGCTGGAGGCAGAGAGAAAGCTAGGGGATGGACTTAGACTCTATCCTACTGAGTGATCTGTCACAGAAACAAAGAACTGAGTACCACATGTTCCCACTTTATCATAAGTGAACCTTGACCAATTATCATAATAATACTATAAGAGCCGGCTCGGCGGCTCAGCCTGTAATCCTGCACTTTGGGAGGCGGAGGTGAGTGGATTGCCTGAGCCTGCGGGTTCGAGACCCGCCTGGGCAACCTGGCGAGACCTCATCTCTACATTAAATCAAAAAATGAACCGGGCATGGTAGCACGCGCCTATAGTTCCAGCTACTTGGAAGGCTGAGGCAGAAGGATCGCCGGAGCCCAGCAGGTCGAGGCTGTGGTGGCCGGGAGCGGCCACTGCACTCCAGTCTGGGCGACCGAGTGAGACTCCAACTCAAAAAAAAAAAAAAATACTATAAGAAAGGGACTGGCAGTAGTTGGAAACTGCTGGGTGGTAGGAGAGTCGGGGGCAGGGCGTGAGATTGGCAGTAGTGGGAAACTGCCAGGGCATGGGGGGCACACCTCATCAACAAGGCTACCTGCATAATGGACATTTGTACACCTAACCCTGAGTTGTACCCCACATCTTCAAAATTAAAAATTTAAAAGTTAAAAAAAGGAAGGCAAGAATCTGACTGACCATCTGCCTGACAGACAGACAGACCTCCCCTTCCAGAGGGTGTCCTCTTCTGCTGTCAGTTGGCATCCCCTCATCACGATACTCCACGACAAGGTCAGCAGGGCAGGTGTCATTATCTCCATCGCCAGAGGAGACGATGGGGCCCGGGGCACCTCAGACGCACCCCTGATCACACGGCCAGTAAATGACTGCGAGCGCAGAACTGGGACCTGGCCCCAACTCCCAACCGGTGGGCTTCACGCTCACCTCATGGGTGGGGGTCGGAGAGCACCCACATGGGAGGAGCTCAGGCCAGCTGCCAGGAATTGTCTTCTGTTTTGGGTCCCATGCTGCTCCAGGATCCCTGCCCTCAAAAAGTTAGAATGCTGGGAAAAATAGAGAACGAAGACCTGGGATGTGTGTCTGCGAGGCCTGGAGAACATGAAGGAAGGCTTCCTGGAAGAGAGGGTCCTTTTATTTTTTTTTTAATTTTTTTGAGTTGGAGTCTCACTCTGTCGCCCAGACTGGAGTGCAGTGGCCGTTCCCGGCCACCGCAGCCTCGCCTGCTGGGCTCCGGCAATCCTTCCGCCTCAGCCTTCCGAATAGCCGGAATTACAGGCATGCGCTACCACGCCCAGCTGATTTTTTGATTTATTGTAGAGATGAGGTCTCGCTGCCCATGTGGGTCTCGAACCCGCAGGCTCAGGCAATCCACTCACCTCAGCCTCCCAAAGGCGCGGGATTACAGGCTGAGCCACCAAGCCTGGCTACAAAAAATTTTAAAACTAGCCGGGTGTGGTGGCATGCACCTGTAGTCCCAGCTACTCAGGAGGCTGAGGCAGAAGGATCACCTGAGCCCAGGATGTCAAGGCTGTGGTGAGCCATGATCGTGCCACTGCACTCCAGCCTGGGTGACAGAGTGAGAACCCAACTCAAAAAAAAAAGGAAATAGGAGAAACTCTCCCCAGATCCATTTGAACAGCAGAAAAAGGGACATTGCTGGTTCGCCCAGGAGTTCCCGCCACGCAGTGTGTCTGGAAGGTGTCTGGCTCCCGCGGGCTCCCCCTCTGAGCCGTCCATGTTCTCCCTAGGGACCAGCGATGACCTTGGGCATGACACTGGAAGTGTTCGGGCCTCAGTTCCTTCACCTGAAAAATGGGCCTAGCGCTATCTGGCAGGAAGTGTCACTGCGAGGAGTGAAAGGACATGTGCCAAGCACATGGCGGGTGGTCAGCAAGGCGTTGGACAAGGCAGCCGGGCTCTGGGGCACGGTCACCTGCCTTCTCTCCCCCCTCGCGAGAGCTCTGGGGGTGCTCTGGATGTGGGAGGGGACCGTGTAGCAGGCTTCAGACACTTGCCCAAGGTCACAAAGCTGGAGGGTGACAGAATCAGGGCATGTACTTAGGTCACGTCCCGTGCTGGTGCCAAGACACCATCGGGATGAGCTGGGGTGTCGAGGGATGTGTGTCACCCAGAGTTCTCTCCTGGGCTGAGGATAGGCGCTGGGGGCCCTTCCTTCCCCTGGAGCCCACCAGCATTGCCCCAAACTCACCTCAGGCCCATCACTGGTATCCACGCCAAGCAGCCTCCTGGGGGCTGGGCCACGTGAGGCCCAGCTGAGCAGATGCTGCCTCTCCGAGGGGCCTTCCAAGCTGCCCAAGCTCCCTTTGTTACCCTGCTCCAGGTGTGGTTGTGTAGAGTCCCTGTCCGCCACACAACTTAACCTGGTCCATCCATTCCAGCCTACCCATCCCTGGAGCCCCTATGAAGTGCTCCCTTGGGCCCCGAGTAAGGTTGTACTCAGGATTCAAGGGACGTCCTTGCCAAGGCCAAGGTTTTCCGTGGTATGACCAGGCCCCTGCCCAATGCCATCCAGCAGTGAGATATCCTCCCTGGCTTCAAGAATGTTCTGTCTTCTTATGTTTGTCCGTGTTCTGGTCTATTTCAAGTAGGCTTGGCTTTGCATAATAGAGACCCTACTTCCCCACTTAATAAAAGGGAGAAGTCTATTTCTTTCAAGAAAGTCCTGAGGCGGGCAGTCTAGAGCTGGTTGAAGGTTTTACACAATCCTGAGAGGGACTCAGCTTTCTTCCAGCTCACTGCTTCCACCATCTTGTTCTTGTGGTCTAAGATGGCAGACAGAATGCCAGCAATCACTGCTGCATTCAAGGCATCAAGATGCAGAAAGAAAATCAGCCGGGCGTGGTAGCGCATGCCTGTAATTCCGGCTACTGGGAAGGCTGAGGTGGAAGGATCGCCGGAGCCCAGCAGGTCGAGGCTGCGGTGGCCGGGAGCAGCCACTGCACTCCAGTCTGGGCAACAGAGTGAGACTCCGACTCAAAACAAACAAACAAAAAAAGATGCAGAAAGAATAGAGAAGAAGGAGGCACATGTTACAGACCAGATTACTTTTAAGAAAGCATCCTAGAAATCTGGGCACACGACACTTCTGCTTGGTTACACGTCTAGCTGCAAGGGAGGCTGGAATAGTCTTAATTCTAAGTTACCATGTGCCCAGCTAAAAATCAGGAGAAAAGGGGAGAACAGACATTGGAGGTGACTAGCTATCTCTGACACCTCATCTACTCAATAAGCATGTATTAGGTATTCCTTGTACTTACCCACACTGTAGCACTTAATATGATCAATACTTAGCATCTCATGAGCGCTGAATAGGGTCTGGCATGCAGTAGGTGTCTGTTAAGCAGTGGCCATTATTCTTTTTTTTTTTGAGTTGGAGTCTCCCTCTGTCGCCCAGACTGGAGTGCAGTGGTCGCTCCCGGCCACCGCAGCCTCGACCTGCTGGGCTCGGGCGATCCTTCCGCCTCAGCCTTCCGAGTAGCTGGAACTACAGGCGCATGCTACCACGCCCAGCTCATTTTGATTTATTGTAGAGACGAGGTCTCGCCAAGTTGTCCAGGCGGGTCTCGAACCCGCGGGCTCAGGCAATCCACTCACCTCGGCCTCCCAAAGGTGCGGGATTACAGGCTGAGCCACCGAGCCCGGCTGACCATTATTCTTAATGCATCAGAGTGCTATGATACAAGCCAGGCTAATGTGAGTGGGCAGGAGGGGTGCCTAGCTGGCAGAGGAGCAGACGCAGAAAGCCATCTTTGGGGGAGGACACCTGGGCATGTATGGGGTCTTTTTTTTTCTTTATACCCTGAAGAGCTGGACCACTGGGCATTGGGAGTGGTTGACTGTAGCCATTTCAGGACCTTGTATCGGCTCTCCCACTCCCCTCAGCCTTCTCTGGGGATGATGCTGGTAACTCTTCCTCACCGCGGTGGCGGTGACAATCACAGCCGAGCACAGCCTCTTTAGGGCTGGGGAATTCGGGCATCAGTTAAGTTAACCCTAAAGGCCTTGGGACCTCCCTGAAGCTGCGGGCAGTTACACGGCGACTTCTGAGACTCGAGGATAATCATCTCCGTGGGCTAGTACCTGACAGAGCAGGGCAGCAGGTGCTTGGTGTCCTTCTGAGATGACCCAGAGAGGAAGGCCCAGGTTCCAGGAATGCCCCCCAGCTCACCTGAGTGGATAAGGAGGAAGCTGACACGTGGCCCTCCCTGGACTCACAGAACTTGGAAGAGGCTGCAGCAGTGGGTGCCTGGGGGTGGGCACCCTTATCCTGCATGGCCTCCTTGGCTTCACCCTTTGGGGCTGTGGGGGAGCAAGTTGCTGCTGGCCAGCCCCGCGCTGGGCCTGGGCAAGCAAGCTCCACGTTCTTCCTGACCACCATGTGAGGGTCCTGTGGGAGACAACACAGCTCTCACCAGGCAGGAGTGGGCCCACACGCCTCGAGACCCCTCCCCAGGGTTCTCTAAAGCTCCCTCCATCCCTGGCCTGGGGAGCCAGTTAACACCTCCTCCAGGAAGCCCTCACTGACTTCCCTCACTGGTGCCCAACCTCAGCACCCCCTCAGCCCTCCATCAGGGCATGGATGGCTCTGGAATGCCACTGCTGGTTGCTTGTCTGTCCCCAGCATTTGGCTGATACCTCTAAGAGCCCCGGCCCCAGGCTCACTCGGTATATCCCCTGTGACTTGCAGGTAATGTGAACTCAGCAGCTATGCATCAACTAATGAGTGAATGAGTGGGTGAATGAATGAGGCCCCTGGTTATCAGGGCATGGATACCCCAGCAAGGAGGAGGAGCCCTGCAAGGGTTAACCAGGAGCCCGTCTGTGGTCTGAGGTAAGCAAGGAGTGTATTTGTTCAGGTAAATAAGGAAGGAGTACTTATAATGGGAAATCAGGCCCCAGCCAATTCTTCATCTCGCGGCTGCCTGACTTCCTTCCAGTGCATTCCTGCACTCTGTCCACGTCCACACTGCCCCACAGATCAGACCCTGAAGCCCGCCGCGGCCCCCACCAGCCTCTCAAGCAGGGCCTTGCCACGGTGCCGGCAGGTGCCCTGGGCCGGGGGTTCCCTCCAGGCTCGCAGCCCTGAGACCTCCGAGGGCCACCCCTCGAGGGTGGCCAGGCCCCCGGTGGCCAACCCGAGTGCTGCCTCTGCCCCCACCGCTGCTGGGCCCGGGTCTCGCTGGTCCCCCAGATGCCTGGCTGAGACACAGTAGTGGCCCAGGCTGCCCACACCTCCTCCTCCTGGCCCCCGAGGTAGGCTGTGCAGCCGACAACTCCTTGGGCGCCAGGCAGCTAACGGGTAAGTCCGACGGAGCACAGAACGCCTGCAGGGGCTTTCTTGGCTAGGTGTGGGGAGGTGGGTAGCTGTGGGTAGGATTGCAGGTGCACTTAGCAGGCCCAGAGCCCATCTCCTAGGCATACATGGCCCCGTGGCCTGGGTCCTTCACCCCCAGAAGCCCCTGCCTCCTCTGCATGCTGCCTGGTCTCCCTCCCCGGGCCAACCCCAGAGGCTGGCTGAGCCCCTGGGCCTGCCAAGGTCTGCGGTGCCCCACAAGGAGCCCGGCCTGCAGGGAGGTAACTTTGCAGGTGCGGACCTCGGCCCCTGGGTCCAGCAGTTCTGCTTGGCTAGAGAAACACAAGTGGCCTTTCTGCTGCTGCCAGCCCCGGCTGCTCGGCCGAGGGAAGGGTCTCCCCGGGGCTGGCTGGAGCCTGGAGGCTCAGGTGAGGCCAGGGCCAGGGGCCGGGTTGGAGCAGGGGAGACAGAGCCCCGGAGCAGACTGGGCCATGGTGGGCACAGGAACCAGGTGGTCCCAGGTCGCCGCCAAGCAGGCCACCAGAGCCCTGGAACAAGGGGAGGTGGAGGGCCTGCGGGTCCCGGTCTGGGCACGCACGGAGAGCCCCAGTGAGGATCCCTTGAAGGTGCTCGTTTCTGAGATTTGCCAGATTCCTCAAGTGGGGGGAGAGGAAGCGGGGGTGGAGATGACAGGATGGGAAGCTGAAGGGTCTGGGTGATTGAGGTGCACCTGAGGCTGGCCAGGGGTGGGTGGGCATGTGCAGGGCTATGCTGGGGGTGGGCAGGCCCACGGAGCTGGCCCCAGATCCCTCACCAAACCCCGCCAGCTGGGCCAGCCCGCAGCCCACGCCTAGGCCAGCAGCTCCGAGTAGCCTGTCCCCTTGGCGATGGTCACGGCCTCTCTCCTCTTCCCTGGCCAGGGCTGGGGCTTGGCATCATTTCCTGCCCCCACCTCCCCAATCAACGTCCTCACAGTAACCCCCAATAAAGCCGCATCTCCCCAGCACCAGCTGCTCGACTGAGTAACAAAGCAAACAGGCGTCCCCAGGCCCAAGGTGGCAGGCAGGAGGGGAGGAGACGGGCCACCAGGCCTAGGCCATGGCCCAGCTGGGCCGGGTAAGCTGAGCCTGCCCCCGCCTGCCTGCAGGACCCCCAGCTTGGAGTCCGCCACCCCAAACTCAGACAAATGGCGGGGTGGAGCGTCCTGGAGCCCCCGGGAGGTTGGGTTGTGCCAGGGAGGCAGCTTCACCAGGTAGAGACCACCCTCCCCTTGAGAACCTGACAGTGAGTGGACAAGGCCTTCCTCTGTGCCAGGCCCTGCGGGGCCCAGAGCTGGACACTCAGTCCCTGCCAGACACGTTGATCGCAACTTGTTACCAGTTATAAAACACTTCTACATCTCTCTGAACTAGACAGGGCTTCTCAGTCAGCCAAGCCTGAGGGGACAGGGCTGTACCCAGTAGGGGCCCAGTCGATACTCAGAAAGGGTAATGCTGGCCATCTGTAGAAGAACTGGAAGACCCACTTTTTCCCTGGAGGTGGTTGCAGGGATGAAGCGATGAGGTGTGATTTTTGTGTGAGTACAGCCGGGGGAGGTCAGTTCAGGCTGGACAGAGACAAGACCCCTGGGTAGAGGGTAAGGAGGCCTGGGTGAGAGCCCACAGGGTGTCATCTTGGGCAGGTCGCTTCTCGCTGTGCTTGTGACTCCTGTCTGTGAAGTGAGAAGGTTAGACAAGGGTGTGTCCTGTGGGAGAGGAGGCTTCATGAAGGAGACAACCTGGACCAGGCCTTGACGGCTGAATAGGAGTTGGCTAGAGGCTGGCAGGCTGGATTTGGCAGCCTGTCTCTTAGGCTGAGGTGGGGGGAGGCAGGGGGGACAGGAATGTCAGGCTCTGGCTCCTGGAGGGCAGGGAGGGATGGGGTGGTCGGAAGCTGCCGTGGCCTGGGCTAGACAGCAGGACGCCCCCAGGCAAGGGCCCCAGCCTCCCTCACCCCTCGTCATGTCCTCAACTCTCCCCTCCAGCCCGCCCCTCCACTCTCCACCACCTGCATCTTCCCTTGCCCCCTCCTTCCTCTCTCCCCCTCTTCTCCAGCCCCATACCCTTGCCTGCTCCCAGGTGCTCAGCCCATCAATCCACAAGGAATTTCCCTCCACCCTCCATCCCCATCTCCACAACCCCTTTAGGACATGCCCTTGGCAGCCCATTTAACAGACAGGACCACCGAGTCTCCGAAGAGGCCGAGCCGCTTGTCCCCGTCCTAGAGCTAGAGAGCGGAGGGTCCCGGCTGGAGCCTGGTCGGGGGCCACCCCCTTGTCCCCACCCCCACCCCGTGTCGTGCCGCTCCCTGCGCCCCCAGCCAAGTGAGCGGCCTGTCAGGTGGAGCAACTCTTCCCAAAGCAAACTTTGCACAAGCGAGTTGCCCTGGGCTCTTCCTGACATTTAATGCCGGGCTCCTCTCCCAGCTGGTTTGCATGTTCTCAGCCTGGGAGGCACCCCCTGCCAGAGTCTCCTCTCCCACCTCTTGGTGGCTGGGGTGGGGATGCAGGGGGCTCCAGATGTGGAGGGGTAGAGTGGGCCTCCTTTGTCCCACCAGGCGCTTTAGTGTGACTCTGCTGGGGCCAGATGGACCAGGCTGTGCCCCGGACGATGAAGGGCCAGTGAGATCTCTCTGGGCACTGCCAGAGTGGAGGCGCCTTCCTCTGCCCTCTAGCTCTGGAAGAGGGGGAGATGGCTGGGAGTGACTGCCCAGGCTGGTGAAAGGGTGGCGTCAGGTCTCTGATCCTGGGGGTAGCAGGTTGTCCTGAGAGCTCCTTCCACCCCTCACCCCCACCCCAGCACCAGGACAAAAGGAGGATGTGTCTCTGCTGACACTTCACCCCCTAACAACCCACCCCTGACCATCTCGACCTTTCTGGAAGCAATCTTAGCCTCTCAGGACAGTTCACTCTGGATGTTTTCATCCATAACATTAGCATCCTTCACTTTATCCTGACACCCTCTTTCCAAGCCTGGAGCTCTGCTCCGGGGCCCTAGGATTGGGGCTAAGGCCAAGATTTTACAGACTCACCCCCTCCCCTGGCTTTCTCCGTGGGTGCTGGGCTTGGAGGAGCCCCAGAGACGGTAAGAATAGAGATAGCAGTAAACCACTGCATACACACCCCTCTGGGAGAAGAGAAAGCTCTCGTCGCTGTCCTGCCCAGTAACTTCAAACCCAGGACACAACTGTCTTTGCAAGCCCCCCATTCACTGTTGAGGAGGCAGAGACCAAGACGCCCCAGGCAGGACCGGCAGGAACCAGGTGAAATCTACACCTTCGAGGACCCGGCAGCCAGGCTGGGGCAGGGTAGTGGGGAACAAGACACCCATGGTGCCTCATAGCCCCTGTCCTGCATCCAGTGCTGGGAGATGTGGTGTCCTCGGGCCCGGAAGAGGGCAGGGAGGAGAGGGATGCCACAGCTGACCCCTTCGAGGAGGGAGAGTGTGCTGGAGCTGGAGGGGCAGCCGTGTGGACATGGCTGCGTGGCAAGGGATGTGCAGGTGGTCGGGGGCGTGGCAGCCTCGGTAGGGCCAAGGGGCCTGGCTGGGGCACTGAGAAGTGAAGTGTATGATGCACAGCATGTGCTCCACCAGGGCTGAGTGAAAGAGAGACTGGTAGTAGTATCTGGTAGTCTCTGGTAGTTGTGTGGAGTTGTGCTTGGTGTGGTGGGAAGTGGTTCTCAGCTCGACTCACTCTAAGGCTGACGGGGAGAGCTGGGAGCAAGTGTGGCAGCTGCAGGGAGCCAAGCCTCATGGGCAGTTCGCGAAGTGAGGGACAGCCCGGTGGTGACCCTGTCTGGTCAGAAGAGTGGACGCCAACTACAGGGAGGGGACGGGGGGCACCCAGCCTCACCCCCTCTTCAGTCCTAAGTTCCCCCTCTGCTCACAATCCCTTCCCCAAGTCCCAACGTCAGGGGGAGGGTCAGGGGGAGGGTCAGGGGCCACAGGAGCCAGACAGTACCTGGGCTGGGAGATGACCTTCCGCCCTCAGAGTACAGAGGAGGAGAGGGAGGCCTAGAGGGGACCAGGGACTCACCCAGGGTCTCACAGCAGAGGGAACAGGGCAGGCCATGACCCACATCTGCAGAAGCTGAGGCCTTGAGTGCTTCCCAGGGCATGTCCTCCCTTTGGAGCAAACTCTAACTGGAAGGTGCATTTGGGCTGAGGTGGGTCCCTTTCCCTCCAGGGTGCAGGTTCCCGAGTCACCTGGGTCCCACCAGTGCGACAGGTGTGGGGCTGGGGCTTTCAGGGGCCAGGTTGGCAGGTGGCCTGAGCAGAGGCAAAAAGGATGGTCAGTAGGGGTGACCCCGGGGGCTGGAAGCACCGTCGGAAGGGAGGGTGTAGCTGAGTCTTGGGTTCGACCCCTGCTCAGTCATGCATGGACACATGCCCGTAGCAGGTCACCGCGCCCTTGTCTGTCAAGTAGCAATGATCCTGGCTGTCCCTGGGGGTGGCTGGGAGGGCCCAGCAAAGCAGTTTATTTAGTTTGGCCTTTCTCTTGTCCCAGAAAGAGTTGGAAGTCAGCCGGGCTCGGTGGCTCAGCCTGTAATCCTGTGCCTTTGGGAGGCTGAGGTGAGTGGATTGCCTGCGCCTGCGGGTTCGAGACCCGCCTGGGCAGCGGGACCTCATCTCTACAATAAATAAAAAAAAAATCAGCTTAGCATGGTAGCACATGCCTGTAATCCCGGCTACTCGGAAGGCTGAGGCGGAAGGATCGCCGGAGCCCAGCAGGTCGAGGCTGCGGTGGCCGGGAGCGGCCACTGCCCTCCAATCTGGGCGACAGAGTGAGACTCCAACTCAAAAAAAAAAAAAAAAAAAGAGTTGGAAGTCTGTCGCCAAGGGTGTGTGTGTAGACTCCTGGGGAGCCCATGCAGTGGGGCACAAAGGGAGCTTTACTGGTACAAACGTGCCACCGGGCTCTTGTCTGCCGGTGGGAGCCATGGGAAGAGCAGACCACACCAGGTTTCCCCGGTGCGCCACTTCCGGTTCCCATGCCCCATGCTGCTACCCACCTACCCGTCTCTACACAGCCGCCCTCCACTCCCATACCCCCCACCACATACCCGAGCTCCCGGGCCCGCGAGTCGGCTCTCAGGCTGGACCTTTCCGGAGCGGGGCTCCTGCAAAAGTTATGTCCAGGGCCTGGACAGGTCTGTGCCCGCAGGGAAAGCCAAGGGTTGTAGAAGAAGCCCACCGCCCCTGCTCTCAAGCCAAGTCCAGGCAAGGCCTGTCTCGGCCAGCCCTGGGGCCCACCTACCTTCTCTCTGCCCTTGGAAACCCTGGGGGCAACAGGCACTTGGGCATGGTTGCAATGGGGAGCTTGAGAGGGGGCCAGAGCTGTCCACCCAGAGATGGCCAGCCTGGGATCCCTTCCTGGGTAGACGGGTGGTCCGTCCATCAAGGAGAGGCCAGCACTCTGGGCAAGGAAGGGTGGGCAGTGAGGAATCACTAGGGGCCAGGTGGTTTGAAGAGCAGCTTGGAAGGCCAGGTTGTGGGGCTCCCTGGGAGAGCCGGAGGAGCCGAGGAAGGGTGGGAGGAACTGGAGTGCAAGGGAGAGGCTGGGGCCCGGGGAGGAGGCGTTCAGAGGAGCCAGACACGCTGCTGCACGGCTGCCATGGGCCATGGCCTGCTGCCCCCTGACCCTAACCCCGCTGCGGTGGCCTGGGTCGCCCGGCTCCTCTCCAAGGTGCTGACCAGATGACCGGGGATGGGACTGCCCCTGCCATCCCTGCCCACCCTGCACGGGTGGCCCCTGCCCACCCTGCACGGCTCCTGCCAAGTCCTGATCCCCGCCACACAGTCCCCAGCTCCTGCTCATTAAAGGAGGCCCAAGGTTTGAATGGGTGGCAGGGAGGAAGGCGCTGACAGCCAGCACTGTGGGCCGCCGTGGGGAGCCCTCTGGTCAGGCCTCTTCTTTCAGGAGTGAGGCTGGCTAGAGGTGAGCAGCAGGGTCCGAGTGGCCAGCTCTGCCGTCCCCTTAGTGCTCTTCCCAATGGAGCCTGAAGCTGGGGTCCTCGTATCTGGGCTTGGGTCTTGGGATGGAGATGGGAGCTGGGGCGTGTTTTCCCCACACCACCATCCCCCCGGAGGTAGGGCCCGAGAGCTGGACCAAGCAGGATGTGGAAGATAGACCCCGACCCCCACGACAGTCCAGGACCTCCCAGGTGACCGTTGCCTGACGCTGTGGTGCAGGAGCTGTCCGGGCATCTTCTGCTGGTGCCAGCTGTGGTGTGGGAGAGAACTGGGAGGCAAGAGGGCCCAGGGGCACATTCCTTGCCCGAGGGGCAAGAGTGGCAGGAAACGCTGCACTCAGTCTCTCACATTGGGTCCCTCTGTCCTCTTAATCTGCCTTCAGGAGGACAGGAGATGCTGAGAAAGGGGCCCGAGGGGGCTAATCCTCCTGGCCGCCACCTCGCCAATCTGGCTCTGTCTCTGGGCTTTGGCCTCCACCAGCTGTTACCAAATTTCTTTGTCTGGAGCAGGAGCCAGGGCCTCTGGGGCAGGAGGGAGCCAGGACACACTGAGCCTTGATCCAGACGCGAGGCTTAATCCAGCAGAGATCAACTCGAGGTTTGGGAGCTGGAGGCATCACTTGGGAGACGGCAGCCCCTGGGGGCAGCCAGCAGAGGCCGAGCGGGGACGGGGCCTGGCGTCTGAGGTGTGGCAGACACCTGTCTGGCCCTGGCTCTGCTGTGTGGCTGTGGAACCTCCCTGCCACTCTTTGAGCCCTGGCTTTCCCAGTGCACCTGTGTCCCCACGGGCGGACTGTCGCCTGTGGATTCCATCACGGGCCGATTTGTATGGCACAGATGAAGAGGGCTGGAGAAGTCAGAGGAGGGAGCTGTTGCAGAGGGCTCCCTGGGGGAGGAGGGTTTGGGCTGTGCTGTGATGGGAAGGAAGGGGCAGCTACGAAAACAGCCATGTGACTCCCACAGCACGGGGCCAGGGGCGAAGTGCCATTCTCATTTAAGCCCGGCTTCGTGGTCACCATGTCCATTCCCGGTTCCGGTCCAGACCCTCCCCCATGAATCCCTCCCCCAGTCTGGCTTCACTGTTCCCAGCTATAAGAGGTCATAGCATATCTGGCCCATCCAGCTCTGATTATCTGAGTGGCGGCGGGGAGGTGGGCTTGGAGTAGGCATCCGCCATTGGGATGGGGCAGGGCAGGCCATGGGGAGCCACGGGAGGTTCTTGGGTCCAGAGGCGTCTGACGAGGGGTGTTGGAGGGAGATGAGCTTGACGGTGGGGTGGAATGAACGGCCAGGAGGTGGGGATGGAGTCTAGGGATCAAGGAGCCCCATCAGGAGGTGGGAAGGACCCCCAGGGAGATGGGACTGGCAGAGCAGGAGTCTCAGAGGGAACGTGGGCCAGTGAGCAGAGCCCATGCGTGGCAGGTGGGACCTTGGGCAAGCGACAGAGCCTCCCTGGCCTCTCCGTCTGCATCTCTACAACAGGGCTCTGGTGCCCGTGTCGCCCAGGCCGTGGGGGGTCGGGTGGGGAACGCCCTAGGCATGACACATAGGAGGTACAGCACACTGCCCTCTTCCTGTCTGAGTCCAGCCCGCAGCCTGGAGGAGTTGCAGGTGGGCACACCAGTCCCTGGCTTCCTGCTAGTAGGTCAGGCATCTCCGGCCCCCAGACCTGGGCTGCCGGGGTACAGGGGATTCCCCACCCCCGACCTGTGGACCATCGGAGCTTTCCTCCTGCTGCACCGTTAATCATTAACTTATTTTCACCAGGGAAGTGTTGGCACTAGGACCAAGGCCTGTGGAGAGCAGGCTGGCATTTAGGACCAGGGCAAGGACAAGCTGGCATGTGGAGTGCAGAGCGGGGAGTGGGAATCTCTGCTGGAGAAGGAGCCCCTAGCCCAGAGTTGGGAGGCCGGGACGCGGGTTATTTAACGCTCTGCATCTTGACTTCCCCATCGGCACAATGGCGACGAGAATAGGCTCAGGCTGCCTTTCTCCTGGGGAGGAGACGATGCCAGGGCTTCGCAGCTCAGTCCGCAAACGTGTCAAGGATGTCATTACGCCCTGACCTGGCAAACACTGCCACCTGCCCTGCCCATTCATTCCCGCTGACCCCTCACGCAGCCGAGCCCCGAAACGCGGCAGCTGCCTCCCACCCTACCTGCGGCCGAGGCCAAGCAAACAGGAGCCACACGGGAAGCGAGTTGATCCTGCTTCTTGGAAAAGCTTCTGCCTCCCTGGCGTGTGGCCCAGGGTGTTGGCAGAGACCGTCCCAGCGTGGCAGGCATGGGGGTTCTGGGGATGTGGAGGGGCACAAGGCAGGCCGGGGGCAACAAGGAGGGGCGGGGGGCAACAAGGGGGGCTCAGAGAGGGTGGAGTCACCTAAGGGTAGGGCATGGGCACAGGCCAGGGTGGGGACCCAGGAGCAGAGCGAGCTGCTGTCGCTGCCTGGGTAAATAATGAGGGCCCACAGCACACACGAGTGTTTGCACAGAAGGACTTGAAAGGATTCCAGGCCTGCCCTCTGTCCCCCGCAAGCCCAGCCCCCCCACTGGTCTCTGCCCACCCCACCCTACCCTGACCTTTCCTTCCTTGTCACTTAAAGGAGCCCTTGAAAGGGACAGTTGAAATAAAAGGGAACACCCTTCCCTCTTGCTGGCATTCTCTCAACCACAGGAAACTTCAAGGCTGCCATGGAAGATTGGGAAGGTTGGGCACTGCACAAGGGGGTGGCCAGAGGGAGCTGAAACTCTACCTGGGCCCTGCTCACCAAGTCGTGCCATCCAGAGGGGAAGGAACATCCTTGGCTGAGTTGAGGTGTTGAATGAGCTAGCTGCGGCCTGAGAGAAGCCGGAGGTGTCTCCCAGGCTGGGTTCTCTCCCTTGTCTCACCCCCAGAGGCAGCCAGCTGCACACTGAGGCTGAGCAGGTTAGTCCCACAGGTGACTAGAAGTGACCCAGGGAGCCCCCTTGCCTCCCCCCCATCCCAGTGGGGCACAATAAGTGCCACCGTTAGAGGGGCTACTAGTCCTTTGATTAAAGCCTCCCCCTTCTACTGGCCCGATGCCTTTTTGAGCCTCGGCTTTCCCAGTGCACCTGTGTGCACTTGTGTCTCACTCTGTCACCCAGGCTGGAGTGCAGTGGCACGTTCACAGCCACCACAGCCACTGGACCAGCCCGGGTCCAGGCCATCAATTCTTCCACCTCAGGTTCCATGCCCGGCTAATTTTTTTGGTTTATTGTAGAGTCAGGGTCACACCAAGTTGCCCAGGCTGGTCTTGAAACCCTGGGCTCAGGCACTCCTCTCTCTTTGGCCTCCCAAAGTGCTGGGATTACAAGCAATGATTCTCGAATGTGAACATACTTCAGAATCACCCAAGGGGCCAGTTAAAAATCATTGCTGGGCCTCCCCCTAGAGCTTCTGATTCAGTAACCCTGAAGTGTGCCTGAGGATTCTCGTTTTTTCTTTTTGGAAAGGGGGGGGTCTCACTCTGTAGCCCAGGCTGGAGTGCAGTGGCACAATCACAGTTCACCGCAGCCTCTACCTCCTGGTCTCAGGTAATCCTTCCAACTCAGCCTTCTGGGCAGCTGGGACTACAGGCGTGCACCACGTCTGGCTAATTTTTATTTTTAAATTTTTTTTAGAGGTAAGGTCTCACTCTGTTGCCCAGGCTGGTCTTAAACTCCTGGCCTCAAGTAATCCTCCCACTTTGGCCTCCCAAAGTACCGGGATTATGTGTATGAGCCACTGTGCCCAGTGGAATTCAAGTTTCTTTTTCTTTTTCTTTTTTTTGAGTTGGAGTCTCACTCGGTCGCCCAGACTGGAGTGCAGTGGCCACTCCCGGCCACCGCAGCCTCGACCCGCTGGGCTCCGGCGATCCTTCCGCCTCAGCCTTCCAAGCAGCTGGAACTACAGGTGCGCGCTGGCTGATTTTTTGATTTGTTGTAGAGATGAGGTCTCGCCAAGTTGCCTAGGTGGGTCTCGAACCCGCGGACTCAGGGAATCCACTCACCTCAGCCTCCCAAAGTGCAGGATTACAGGCTGAGCCACCGAGCCCGGCTGGAATTCAAGTTTCTAACAAGTTCCCAAGTGGGGTGGTGCTGACACTGCTGGCCCAGGCACCACCTTCGAGAACCACTGCTTCGAAGCATAAATACCCTGGAAAGGACACAGATGAACTTGCCCTTACTAGGTTGGCCTGCTCTGTTCCTCCTTCCTAAGAGCTTCCCGGTATTGCTGGGAGCATATATCTGCTGGTAATCTTCCACCTCGGTCTGGATTTGTCGTTGAGTCTCAGGCCTCTGAATCACCCCCAGAAATCCCATTTTCCAGTCCCTGGCTCACCCAGACTGTGCCCCCGGATACTGGGTTCAGAGAAGGGAACATGGGGGCCCACGAAGCGAGGCCTCTGACTGTGTTGAGGCAGATGGAGGCCCCTGGAGGGCCCCGGGCAGCTGTGAGGAGCAGGTGTCTGCGGTGAGCAGGTGAGCTGTGGCCTCAGTTGCTTCCCGGAGCCCGCCCTTCTCACCACGCCTCACTGACCCCAGGAAAGCCTGGCATGGGGACACTTCCAGGCAGTGGCACACTCCTCCGGGGATTATGGGGAGAGCAGACGGCCCTGGGGGCAGCACCTTTCAAGGGATGGTCATAGAGGTGGGAACCAGGAACCCAGCCCAGGTGGGGGAGACACATGCATGCCTGTGAGTCATTCCTCCGTGGCAGCGCAAGTGTTAACTTTGCGACTATATTCAGGTCCCCAAATGTCCCGGGGAAGGGGAAGGGCTGGCCAACTTCCCACCTTGTGAGGGGGATTCTTCCCCCAGCCCCCACTCTGGCATACCTTCCTTCCTCTCTTCTTTTCCCCGTGATGAAGATGACCGCTTAAAGGATGGTGGCCTAGGCCGGGCTCGGTGACTCAACCTGTCATCCCGCACTTTGGGAGCCCGAGGCGTGTGGATTGCCTGAGCCCGCGGGTCCAAGACCCGCCTGCGCAACTTGGCCAGACCTCATCTCTACAATAAATCAAAATGAGCCGGGCGTGGTAGCATGTGCCTGTAGTTCCAGCTACTCACAAGGCTGAGGTGGAAGGATCGCCGGAGCCCAGCGGGTCGAGGCTGCGGTGGCCAGGAGCGGCCACTGCACTCCAGTCTGGGTGACAGAGTGAGACTCCAACTCAAAACAAAAAAACAAAAAAACAAAAACCATTTCACCCAAAGTTCCACTTTCAAGCCAGGCTCGGTGGCTCAGCCTATAATCCCGCGCCTTTGGGAGGCCGAGGTGAGTGAATTGCCTGAGCCCGCGGGTTCAAGACCCGCCTCGGCAACTTGGCGAGACCTCATCTCTACAGTAAATCAAAAATGAGCCGGGCGTGGTAGCACAGGCCTGTAGTTCCAGCTACTTGGAAGGCTGAGGCGGGAGAATCGCCGGAGCCCAGCAGGCGAGGCTGCGCGGGCCGGGAGCGGCCACTGCACTCCAGTCTGGGCGACAAAATGAGACTCCAACTCAAAAAAAAAAAAAAAAAAGGATGGCGGCCTCCTGCCTTCCACCTCCATCCTATCCCTGAAAAGGGCAAAATGAAAGAAAACAAGCCCGGGCGCAAGGGCTCACGCCTGTAATCCCAACATTTTGAGAGGCTGTGATGGGAGGATTCTTGAACCCAGAAATGTGAAACCAGCCTGGGCAGCACAGCAAGACCTCTACAAAAAAACAAAAAACTAGCTGGGCGTGGCGGCACACACCTGCCATCCCAGCTACTTGGGAGGCTGAGGCAGAAGGATGGCTAGAGCCCAGGAGGCTGAGACTGCAGTGTACCCTGATGGTGCCACTGCACTCCAGCCTGGGGGCAGAGTGAGACCCAGAGGAAGGCAGGAAGAAGGAAAGGAAGGGATGGAGGGAAGAAAAAAAGAAGGAAAGGAAAGACAGAAGGAAGCCAGGCACGCAGGCAAGCTTGGCTACAGCAGGAAAGATTAAGGTCAGGTTAGCAGGAAAGATCTGGACTTCAAGCGCTCCTTGTTCAGGCCTCAGTTTGCTCATCTGCTCAGTGGGGGCCACAGGACCTTCCACTGTGGGGACCGAATGGGCCCAGGACCCCGAGAAGGCTGTCTTAAGCACGTTGCCTGTGGCAAGACTTGCTGCGCCCAGCCAGCCGGCCTCCTGGGGGAGCGAGGTGCTACCCCTTGACAATGCTGTTGCCACTCCCACCTCACTGCCTTTCCCGGCCAGGAGGCCTGTCTGCCCTGCCCCATCCTAGCTGCCCAGTGACCCGGAAGCCCTCGACTCTCCCAGGCCCGGCCCACTGCCCACGGGGCCCCTCATTCCCGTAACCAGCTTAGCGGCCCCCACGCGGACGGGGAAGCCGGCAGACCTGACTCCTCTCTCATTTCTGTAGACGCAGCCGCCGGCCCGAGCAGCAGCGGCATGGGCAGCGCCAGCCCGGGCCTGAGCAGCGTGCCCCCTGGCCGCCTCCTGCTGCCTCCCGACGCCGTGTCGCGGACGGGCTTGGAGAAGGGGGCCGCGGGGGCGGCGGGGCCCGAGCGACGCGACTGGAGTCCCAGCCCCCCAGCCACACCTGAGCAGGGCCTGTCCGCCTTCTATCTCTCCTACTTCGACATGCTGTGCCCCGAGGACGGCAGCTGGGCAGGCAAAGGCCCCGGGGCCGGTGCTCGTGGGGAGCCGCCCGAGGAGCCCGAGCAGTGCCCGGTCATCGACAGCCAGGCCCCGGGGGGCGGCCTGGACTTGATGCCGGCCGGGCTGGCGCTGGAGGAGCACTCGCTGGAGCAGGTGCAGTCCATGGTGGTGGGCGAGGTGCTCAAGGACATCGAGACAGCCTGCAAGTTGCTCAACATCACCCCAGGTGAGGCCTCCCCACGCCCGCCTTGCGGGAGGCTGAGGCCGGGCCGAGGTCACTGCAGCGGGCTGGGGCTGCGCTCTGGCCACCTCTGCCCCGGCCTCGGGTAGCCCCGGGGAGGCTGACACGCCTACACATGCAATCAGCGCTAACGCTCAGCAGCTGTGAGCCTGGGCGGGGTGGGGGGGGCTGGTTTCCACCCATCTCTGTGCCCCAACGGGACCAGGCTATGGTGCTGTCCCACTTGGTGGGTGCTGTGAATTCAAGCTGTGAGTGCCAGCTGGCCCGCCACTTCCTCTTAGACTCATCTGCACTTGCCCCTCGTTCACACCAGCCTCTTTGCTGTTCCCACAGCGCTCACCACAGGACCTTTGCGCCTGCTGGTCCTTCAGCCTAGAATGTGTCTCTCCAGTTGTCTTCCTGGCCCACCTCTTTCAGGTGGTGCCATCTCACTGAAGCCCTCCACTGGAATCCCTGCCCGTGCCCCTACCTCCCATTCTTTCTACCTGTTTCCTCTCATGGCCCTTACTGTCATCTGACGTGCTGCATGTGTTAGCTATCTCGTTTGCTGTCCGTGGCCCCCACGAGAACGGACCCCACAAGGGCACAGGGATTTTCATTTGTTTTGTTCATCACTACATTCCCCAGATCCTAGGACAGCACCTTCAACATAATAGATGCTCAATAAACAGTTGTTGGACAAATTCAACAAGCCAGGCCCTGTTCTAGGACCGGGAGATTGAGTGGTGAACACAAGACAAAAGCCCTTGTGTTCACAGGGCCGACATTCCAGTGAGGGAAACAGGTCATAAACAAATAGATGTGTCCCTGGTCTGGTGGCGAAGAGCCCTCTGAGGAGACAGGGACATCCTGGGGCGGCTCGTGTGTGTCTGCCAGGCCTGGAGGCGTGGTGAGAGGGCTGGCAATGCGGGCCGAGGGGCTGCTGGGTCCCCACCCCTGTCCCGCCGCCGCCTCCCCAGCTCTGGACAAGTCTGACCCATCTCCCCCAGGCTTCGGGCCCTAGCACTGGAGCACCCACTCTGAGAGGCTTTCCCTGGCAAGGAGGGGTCTCCATGCGTCCCTCAGGCCCAGCCCTGCCCCCCCGGGGTCTCAGCTGGCGCCCCCGATTGAGGCAGCTCTGGCCGAGGCCCCAGTCCTCCGGTTTCCCAGTGCCCGTGCCAGCCGCACCCCAGGAGGTTCTCCCACAGACCCCTCCCCTGTGCCGGCCTGGGGAGGGCCATGCTCTCTGAACAATGGGGACAGAAATAAATGGTTTTGACCTCGGGGAGGAAAAGGGATTTATTAAGTGGGGACAGCCCAGCCTGCAGGTCGCCAGCTGGGGTTCTGACAGCTCACCGTGTTCACTCGGAGGTCCACTGTGACCGTGCCCACCAGCCTGGCCCCCACCTGTGTGCCCTGCTGGGCTCTCCCCCAGGGGGCCGTCAGAGGCCCAGCAGCAGCTCAGTGCACAGGTGTTGAAGCAGCACGGGTGGTTCTGGGACAGCGACGGGCCTCAGAGGCCAGGAGGGGCAGCTACTGTGCATCTGCCCTTTGTCAGCTGTTGGACAAGGGGATGGCATTCTCTGCGCCTTGCTTTCCTCATCTGTGATACGTGGGGGCAGGGAAGGGGTAACACTAATTCCTGGTTAGGCTTCTCTCTGTTTCCTTGAGGGGTTTGGAGAAGGCAAGAGGTAGCTGGGGAGAAACCCAGGTGTTTCTGGCTTAATGGCCCTTCCCCTCCAGGGCTGGGCTGCCCTGAAAAGTCCTTTGGAAAGGCTGGCTGGGTCTGGAAGATCCCAAGACCTGGGGGAGGTGGGGTGCAGATGCACCAGGCTTCTCTGCCCTGCGCCCACCTTGTTTTGGGGGCCCTGACTCCTTTTCCCACCCTCTTCTCTTCTTGGGCACCCACCTCCCCAGGACCCCTTGGGACTGTGTCTGGCCTGGCCTGTCCCCACCCCAAGAAGTGCACAGTCCCGGGCCACACATGGCTGCCCCTGTCACAGCAAGGTGGGTCACATGGGGGGTGGTGCCCCAAGCAGCCCCTGAGTTGAACAATGTCTCTTGCCAAGACCCCGTGGACTGGAGCCCTGGCAACGTGCAGAAGTGGCTCCTGTGGACGGAACACCAGTACCGGCTGCCCCCCGTGGGCAAGGCCTTCCAGGAGCTGGGGGGCAAGGAGCTGTGCGCCATGTCAGAGGAGCAGTTCCGCCAGCGCTCGCCCCTGGGCGGGGATGTGCTACATGCCCACCTGGACATCTGGAAGTCAGGTAGGGCATGCAGCGGGGAGCGACTCCTCCCCGGCTCCAAGCTAGGGATGCTGAGGGGTTCAGCTAGGCCAGGATGCCTGGACTGCATTCTGAATCTCAGCCCCGACTGTAACTGCTTCCTGGATCCTGGGAAACTTCCAGCCCAACTCACTCTTAGCCCCGGTCAAGTCCACAGAGCTTTAGGACAGAGCACTTGGGAAGTTAAAAGGCATAAGCTAGGCCAGGCGCAGTAGTTCATGCCTGCAATCCCAACACCCTGGGAGGCCAAGGCAGGAGGATTGCTTGAGCTCAGGAGTTTGAAACCAGCTTGGACAACATAGCAAGACCTTGTCTCTACAAAAAATTTTAAAAATTAGCTGAGCATGGTGGTGCTCCTGTAGTCCCAGCTACTTGGGAGGCTGAGGAGGAAAGCTTGCGTGAGACCAAAGGGTGACGGCTTCAGTGAGCCAAGATTGTGCCGCTGCACTCCAGCTTGGGCCATAGAGCGAGACCTGTAGCTAATAATTTATTTTATTTTATTTCATTATTTTAATTTATTTTATTTTAGTTGGAATCGCACTCTGTTACCCAGACTGGAGTACAATGGCACACTCATGGCCCCTGCAGCCTCGACCTGCTGGGCTCCAGGAATCCTTCCATCTCAGCCTTCCCAGTAGTTGCAACTAAAGGCACATGCTACCACGCCCGGCTGATTTTTTTATTTATTGTAGAGATGAGGTCTCCCCAAGTTGCCCAGGCTGGTCTCGAATCCCTGGGATCAGGCAATCTTCTCACCTCTGCCTCTCAAAGTGCTGGGATTACAGGCTGTGTCACTGCGCCCAGCCTATAATAATAATTTAAAAAGTCAGACTATGAGGACATAGAAACAGGAGGTCAGAGCTGAGGACAGCTGTAGATACTAGGAAGTCTTTCTTTTTCCTTTTTTTTTTTTGAGTTGGAGTCTAACTCGGTTGCTCAAACTGGAGGGCAGTGGCCGCTCCTGGCCACCGCAGCCTTGACCTGCTGGGCTCCGGCGATCCTTCCGCCTCAGCCTTCCGAGTAGCCGGAATTACAGGCATGCACTACCACGCCCGGCTGATTTTTTGATTTATTGTAGAGATGAGGTCTCGCTGCCCAGGTGGGTCTCGAACCCGCGGGCTCAGGCAATCCACTCACCTCAGCCTCCCGAAGTCGCGGGATTGCAGGCTGAGCCACCTAGCCCGGCCTTTTTCCTTTTTAAATCTTGTTTGTGTTGCTTTGTTTTTCATTAAGGACATAAGGAGATGATGAATGTTCATGTTAAAAAACAGACCATGGCCAGGCTCGGTGGCTCAGCCTGTAATCCCACCACTGGGAGGCTGAGGCAAGTGGATTGCCTGAGCCCACGGGTTTGAGACCAGCCCGGGCAACTTGGTGAGACCTCGTCTCTACGATAAAAAAAAAAAAAAAAAAATAGCCGGGCGTGGTAGCGCGCGCCTGTAGTTCTGGCTACTTGGAAGGCTGAGGTGAAAGGATCACTGGAGCCCAGCAGGTCGACGCTGGGGTGGCTGTGAGCGTATCACAGCACTCTAGTATGGGCGACAGAGTGAGACTCCAACTCAAAAAAAAAACAAAAACAAAAACAGACCATAGTGAAACACAGTACATACACACAGTTTCTCCCTCTCACTCCTGACCCCAGCTTCCAGGACCTTCCCTAAGGGCAAACACTGTTACTGGTTTCTGGGATATCCCTCAAAGGAAAGTCTATGCATGTTCAAGCAAATATGTGTGTGCGCGTGTGTGCGTGTGTGTGTGCGTGTGTGTGTGTGTACTCTTTTTCAAAACATCAATAGTAGCAGAGTATCTCACTGTTCTGTGTTCACCAGTGTGTCTGGGGTTTTGCTCCTCTTAGCCTGTACACAGCTGCTCTATTCTTTATTGTGGCTGCCTGCCAATCCCCGAATGTCTAAATTGTTCCGAGCTCACTGGACACACACTCCGTGCCCTGCACAGAACCAGGCACTTTGGAGGACATGGTGCTGGCTCAGTGAATCAGAGGTCTGAAAGGAAATGGGTCCACTCATCTGACCCCATCGAAGATCAGTGCCCTGTCCTAATGCTGGCCCCTTGCTGGGGGGTGGTCAGTGCCAGGCCGAGGAGAGGCCAGCAGTGATGTAGGCAGAAGCTGTGGTATGGGTAGGAGAGACGAGGGGGAGCTGATGGTGAGTTGGAAGGGCCAGAAGTGCTTGGTGGACCTGGCATGGGCGGCCACCAGGCACTGAGGTGCTGTGCAGATGTCACCACTGGGCGCACCGGCCCCACACGGCAGGTGGGAAAAGGAGGCACAGTGAGTCGGGATGAGTGAGCCCTCATCTGAACATGGAGGGCATGCAGGGTCTCTGAGCCCCTCTCAGCTATGAAATCCTGAACTTGCTTTTTTTTTTTTTTTTTTGAATTGGAGTCTCATTCTGCCCAGACTGGAGTGCAGTGGCCGCTTCCGGCCACCGCAGCCTCGACCTGCTGGGCTCCGACGATCCTTCCGCCTCAGCCTTCCGAGTAGCCGGAATTACAGGCATGCGCTACCACACCCGGCTGATTTTTTGATTTGTTGTAGAGATGAGGTCTCGCTGCCCAGGCGGGTCTCGAACCCGCGGGCTCAGGCAATCCACTCACCTCAGCCTCCCAAAGGGGCGGGACTACAGGCTGAGCCACCGAGCCGGCTGAAATCCTGAACTCTCTTCTGGGAAGCAGTTCGTCTAAACAAGCTTGCCGTTCCAGATTGGCGAGTGGTGGGGACCATCGGGGAACCTCAGCCCCTCGGTTCCACCCAAACGCCCTCCCTCCTCCGCCCCCGGGCCTCTCCTGGGTCTCCAACCTCCTCTCCTTGCCCCGCAGCGGCCTGGATGAAGGAGCGGACCTCCCCGGGGACGATGCCCTGCCGCGGTGAGCCCCGGGCAGGACCAGGGGGGGGGCCGGGCTCGGAGGCTGGGCTCGGAGGCTGGCGGAGGGAGGCTGCCACGGAAGCAGGCGGGGGCAGCCGCGCCGCCGGCTCACCGCGCCCTCCCTGGCCGCGCAGCCTCGACCAGCGAGGAGGGCTGGACCGACAGCGAGGTGGACTCGTCCTGCTCCGGGCAGCCCATCCACCTGTGGCAGTTCCTCAAGGAGCTGCTGCTCAAGCCCCACAGCTACGGCCGCTTCATCAGGTGGCTCAACAAGGAAAAGGGTGAGCGGCCCGCGGGGCGCGGTGGGGCCCGGGAGCCGCGGTCGGCGGGGCCTCTGCCGGGCACTTGGCCTTGGGGGGCAGGGGCGGGGGGCGGGTGAGCGGTGGTCCCGCCCCCACCTTTGCCCGGAATGCCAAACACGCCGCTGCAGGGCCTGTGTGCAGTGTCCACATCCATCTCCCCCCAGACGGCGTCTCATGTGGCGTCCTCAGAACCACACAGCACCTGACCCAGGAGGGACTTAAGCGGTCTGTTGAGACGGGGACACAGTGTTTGTCCTCAAAAAATCGTAGTTTCAATGCAGAGACTAATGGTGTCCAATAAGAAATACAACGAGGGCCCCGGGTGTGGTGGCTCACCCCTATAATCCCAGCACTTTGGGAGGTGGATGTGGGAGGACTGCTTGAACTCAGGGATTTGAGGCCAGTTTGGGTCCCTATAAAAAATTTAAATGAATAAATAGATTTTTCTAGTAGCCATATTTAAAAAATTTTTTAAGCAGGTGAACTTAATTTTAATGATATATTTAATCCAATGTTAGAAGATATTCTGACTTCAAACATATAAGCAACATAAAAAATGATTGGGCCAGGTGCGGTGGCTCACGCCTATAATCCCAGCACTTTGGGAGGCCGAGGTGAGAGGATTGCCTGAGCCCACAGGTTCGAGACCAGCCCAGGCAACTTGGTGAGCCCTCATCTCTACAATAAAAATTTAAAAATTAGCTGGGTAGGCCGGGCTCGGTGGCTCAGCCTGTAATCCCGCACCTTTGGGAGGCTGTAGTGAGTGGATTGTCTGAGCCCGTGGGTTCGAGACCCGCCCGGGCAGCGAGACCTCACCTCTACAATAAATCAAAAAATCAGCCGGGTGTGGTAGCGCATGCCTATTCCGGCTACTTGGAAGGCTGAGGCGGAAGGATCGCCGGAGCCCCGCAGGTCGAGGCTGCGGTGGCCGGGAGCGGCCACTGCACTCCAGTCTGGGCGACAGAGTGAGACTCCAACTCAAAAAAAAAAAAAAAAAAAAAATTACCTGGGTGTGGTGGCACGTGCCTGTAGCTCCAGCTACTTGGAAGGCTGAGGTGGAAGGGTCGCCTGAGCCCAGCAGGTCGAGGCTGCGGTGGCCACAAGCATGCCACTGCACTCCAGCCTGGGCAACAGAGTAAGACTTGGACTTAAAAAAAAAAAAAGAGTAATGAGCTATTTCAGTAATATCTTAGAAAAGTCAGACTGGGTGCAGTGGCTCTTGCCTGCAATCCTAGCACCTTGGGAGGCTGAGGTGGGAGGATTGCTTGAGCCCAGGAGTTCAAAACCAACCTGGGCAATGTAGTGATACCTCATCTTTACAAAAAATAAAAAAATTAGCCAAGCGTGGTGGCGTGTGCCTATAGTCCCAGCTGCTTAAGAGGCTGAGTTGGGAGGACAGCTTGAGCACAGGAATCTGAGGCTGCAATAAGCCATGATCATGCCACTGCTCTCCAGTATGGACAACAGAGTGAGATGAGACCCCGAATCCAAAAAAAAGTCTTAGAAATCTATTATGTATTTTATACTTCCAGAACATCTCAATTCGAACTAAGCCACATTTCAAGTGTTCAAGAGCCACATGTGGCTGGTCGCTACTCTATTGGACAATGCAGAACTTGGTGTGTGTGTGTTTTTTTTTTTTTTTTGTTTATTTGTTTCTGAGTTGGAGTCTCACTCTGTCGCCCAGATTGGAGTGCAGTGGCCGCTCCCGGCCACCGCAGCCTCGACTCCTGGGCTCCAGCAATCCTTCTGCCTCGGCCTTCTGAGTAGCCAGAATTACAGGCATGTGCTACCACGCCCAGCTGATTTTTTGATTTATTGTAGAGATGAGGTCTCGCCAAGTTGCCCAGGCGGGTCTCGAACCCGCGGGCTCAGGCAATCCACTCACCTCAGCCTCCCAAAGCACAGGATTACAGACTGAACCACCGAGCCCGGCTTGTGTGTGTTTTGAAAAAGTCTCAGAGCCAAGAAACCTGGGTCCTAGCCCCACTGAAACCGTGGGAGCCTGGATATCAGTCGTCTTTTCTGTAAAATGGACTAGATTCATCCATCTCACAGATCTTCAATGAGCACCTGCAGTGGTTCCACACTCACTCCACAATATTAATGAAGCGTTGGTGTCCTGAGGGTTTGGGGAGGCTCACAACAGTCTGTCATTGAGGAACCCGCAGTCTTGTAGGAGGAACAGCAGTGAAGTGAGCTGGAGGGCTCAGCTGTGCCTGGGTCCAAGAGGACTTCATGGGGGAGGAAGACAAGGAAGCCTCGGTTAGCTGAGGGTGGTGGAGGAGACCCCACAGTGACCTTGGGTTGTGTTTGAGACTGAGCATGAACCAGGTTTCAGGAACTCCCATGATGGAGTTCCGGGGAAGGGAGACCAGGAAGGGCTGGGTGGTCTGGGAAGGCCCCCTGGAGGGGGCATGCTGGCCTGGGCCTCGGCAGGAGGGTTTAGGTGAGAACTGAGGGTATTAACAGTGTGATAACTTGTCCCAAGGGCATTTCCCTGGCTCCACCAACCCAACAACCCATGGGAGTCATAACAGCCTCCTTCACAGACAGAAAAGAGGAGCCTCGGACGGGTTCTAAAGGTGGCAACTGGCAGAGCTGGGACTCAGTTGGCCCTCGGTTGGCCCAGCTCCAAATCCACTCTCCTTCCACCAGCTCATATGGATTCATCCTGCCAGAAAGGGCCGTGTGGGCTGAAATGTCTGAGACTGGCAAAGAGGTCGTTTCAGGCTTGGGAATTACAAGGTGGTGGGGCGGGGGTGGCCTTACCAGACGAGCCACAGGGCTTGGATTATGGTGTGCACACCCCATAACCGGAGCAGAGGCTGGCAAGGGCTGGGCCCATAGGCCCCAGAGAACCCCCTAAGACACACAGGCTCGCCCTGCGCGGGAGGGCTGTGGCTTCATGACACTCTCTACCATGCACTGGGGCCTGGGGCACACCGCAACTGTGGGAGTAAGTGTCATGTCCCCACAGCGGCCCCTGCCAAGCAGAAGGAGGCCTCGGTCTGGCTTCCTTGGGTTTCCGCGACACTGACCCGGTGACCTGGGTCTTTCTCCTTCCTGCTGCCCCTCCCCCCCGCACCACGGGCTCTCTCTGGGCCCTCCTGCTCCCCCAGGCATCTTCAAAATCGAGGACTCCGCCCAGGTGGCCCGGCTGTGGGGCATTCGCAAGAACCGTCCTGCCATGAACTACGACAAGCTGAGCCGCTCCATCCGCCAGTATTACAAGAAGGGCATCATCCGGAAGCCGGACATCTCCCAGCGCCTCGTCTACCAGTTTGTGCACCCCATCTGAGGGCTACGGGCCAGGCCCAGGCCCAGGCCCGGGGACTGCCCTCAGCAGGCCTCCTCCTGCCTGCCCCACCTCGGCCAGGCCCTGAGCTGGGAGAAAAGGTGATGGGGGAGGGGGAGGCCCATGGCTCCCAGGGTAGAAGCGAGCTCTCTGGGGCCCGGGGGACCCTGGGGCCGGGGCGCGTTCTCCTCCGGCCTGACCGCTCACAGGTTCAGACCCCTGAGCATGGAGGGAGCCAGGGCCGCTGTCAGTGTTCACCGCTGCCCAGGAAAGGACTCCCCTCACGGGGCCTCTGACCCCAGCATTGCCAAAGCAGAGCCTGCACTATGGCAGTGACTTGACCAAGGCTGCTTGCAATCCAGTGCTCTCTCTGCTATGTCCCTTGCCTCCCAGTCGGCACCGTGCCTGGCATGGTGCCGGAAGATGTCTGCACCCTGAGTTGGAGAGCCAGGGGTACCCCAGGAAGGCGTAATAAAGATACTCATGAACTGACATGTCCCCTGTTCTGTGTAGTGAATGGCACAGCCTGGAGGCCATCAATGGTCAAAAGTGGTTATGGTCACAGGGGCCTGGGATGGTCAAGGGAGGCTTCCTGGGAGAGGTGGCACTGAGCTGAGCCTCAAGGGAAAGGGATAATTAACTGGGAGAGAGGCAGTGAGCTCTCAAAGCCAGGGGCAGGGGGCTGGAACAACCACCTCATCTTCCCCACCCTGGTTTTTACAGAGAGGAGGGAGGCGGGCGGGGCTGAAAAGGCCCTACTCCAGGATCCAGAGGGGGAGGCATCTCCACATCCTCTTGTTCTGCTGTAGAGCAGGGCTTTGTGCCTGAGACCAGCCAAGGGCCTAGCACCCTTGTCTTTGCTCAGTCAACTAAGGGAGCTGGACTGCATGGCAGGGCACGGGAGAGGGTGGTCCCCTTGGGGCACACTGGCTTTGCAGCCAGCAGCCGGAGGAGAGGCTGGCTCCTTTTCAGTTTCTCCCGAAGACCTCAGCAGGCCTATCAAGCTGCGCGCTCCTGTGAGCCAGTGTGAAAGCCGCCAACATTGATGGGGTCAGCGCGTATGATGGGGGAGACCAGGACCCCGGCCCACTCTCCCGGGCAGACTCTCTCACACAACTTCTCATACTTGCTTCATGCTTCTCCACCAACTCACGTGCCCCGAGGGCCGACTGTGTGCCAGGTGCTCCCACTGCTTCTTTGACATTGACCTTCCCAACAAAACTCTGAGGGAAGGATTACTCCCCCATTAGCAGAAGATGAAACTGAGGCTCAGAAAATGAACCCACACCCGTCTCTCCTCCAGGACGGGGCGCTCTCTGCCCCATCAGACCTCCTGCTCCTTGACTGGCTGGCACCCTTGGTACTTAATGACCCTTCCCCTCTGAGGCCCGGCTTCCAGGCAACAGGAGAGGGAAGGAGCTGTGCCACCCAGACCACCA
Organism: Cephalopachus bancanus; assembly: GCA_027257055.1. Lineage (NCBI taxonomy): Eukaryota > Metazoa > Chordata > Mammalia > Primates > Tarsiidae > Cephalopachus > Cephalopachus bancanus. The sequence goes on from JAPVLO010000941.1 coordinate 158,216, forward strand.
AGGGTTAAACAAGGCCTGTACTGCTGCCTTCTGCTCCCAGCAATTTTATTGTCTTCAGAAGAAAGTTTGCTCCTGGCAGTTAGCAAACAGCACCTTGGCATCTGTCAACTGGGATTGGACTGGGAGGAGGTGGGGCCCTGCCTCAGGCCTGTGCCTCACTGAGCCCTGTCTGTCTCCCACCCCCTGGGAGGGGGCAGACTGGGACCCTGGCCAGAGCCAGGCTCTGCTCTGCTGAACTGGTTTAGTCTCCAGTCAGTCAGCCCTGTTCCCAACTGAGTCTCTGGAGTCACTTTCACGAATGTCCCCAGTTGGGCCTGGGCTGGGAAAGGCCTCAGATCTCAGGCAGAGGCTGAGAAGGAGACAGGTGAGAAGATTAGAGCATAGGAGTCTGACCTGGAGCGGCTCCAGCAAGGAGGGGTGGGTGGTATGGGAGCCAGGTGGGCATCTCTTGCCCATGAGCCTTTGGCAGGCACACACCCATCCGGCGACACCCAGCAAGCTGGTGGCAATCTGCAATCCCTCCTCCTCCTCCTCACGCCTCCCCATCAGAACCCGGCCTGGATGGGTATTCCTGACCTCTCTCCAAGACCCTGCCCAAGGCCTCCCCATAACAAAATGGAACAGCCTGTGCAGAAAAGACAACACAACCTCTCGTTTTTATCTGAAGATTCCTCTGTTTGGCTAAAACCAGGGATTCCAATGGAGGTGGGTTTGAGAGACTAAGGGACACAGGGTGGCAACTAGATTCAGTCCCCGTCTTGACCTTCCTCCCTGCTCTGGGCATACCCTGAGGCTGGGAGAAGTGATGAGGGGACCGCAGGATATTTGCCTTGAGTAATAGGTGTGTGTCAGGGCCCCGTCAGGCTGCCAGGGCCAGAGGGACCTCAGAGAGACATCTTGCCAGATGGGGGAAGCCAAAGCCTGGGTGGGGGTGGGAACACAGTAAGCTGAGGGTGGGACTGGACCTGGGACCCCTGTCTGCTCCAAAAGGGATCGCTGGGGCGGGGGTGCAGCTGGAATCAGGGTGCTGGAACAGGGTGCTGAAACAGCTGAGAGTTCAGAGCTCTAGTCCTGCTCACGCCCCTGAGAAATTCTCCTGTAGAAGCCCTCCCAAGGGTCCCACACAGAAATGGCTTCAGAGTCAGGAAGGACACAGGAGAGTGTAATGTGGCCTGACGTCACACCACAGGAAGCTTGGCACTATAGACGACCAGGAACCACGGGCCTCAGAATTCTGCTCTGAAAATAAACGCTGACTGGACACAGTGGCTCACACCTGTAATCCCAGCACTTTGAAAGGCCAAGGCAGGAGGACTGCTAGAGCCCAGGAGTTCAAGACCAGCCTGGGCAACATAGTGAGACCTCAACTCTACAAAAAAAAATTTTAAAAGTCAGTGTGGTGGTACGTGCCTGCAGTCCTAGCTATTTGGAAGGTTGGGTGGGAGAACTGCCTGAGCCAAGGACATTGAGGCTACAGTGAGCCATGATTGTGCCACTGCACTCCAACCTGGGCAACAGAGTATGATCCCGACTCTAAATAAATAAATAAATAAAATCAAAACTGGGCCCATGTTCACCCTTGAACCATACATGTGGGGCCCTAAATGTCCCAGTTCTCCTGGTCAGGGCTTGTCACCAGGCACCCAGACCTGAGAAGGCCAGAGCCTCGGGAACCTCCAATATAATTCTCCCTAGTAGAGACAGGACCCAGACCCTGAAAAGCTAAGGGATCAGCCCTCAGCCACCCAGCCTGTGGGTGGCCAGCCAGGTCAGCACCCAGTCCTGCTCGGGCACTGCCTCCCTAACAGATGTCCCAGTCACCAATGGTTCTCAGAGGGCTTGGAAACCCCAGGACAGAAGGCACACAAGACTCAAGATGACAACGTGCAGCCGGGTTGACACAGTTCTGGATTTTATCCACAGTCATACAATCACAACTTATATATATATATATTTGTATTTATATACCTTTAAATTACACAATCATGTACAAAACAGGTGCATTGCTGAGACCACAGCACTTCTCGGAGTTTCACAAGTGTCGGAACTAATGGAGTCAGGAAGCCTGGGGCGGCGGGCGGTGGGTGGCCCTGGCTCCTCGCTGAACCGGGCTGCTGAATGGTGGTTAACGGGGGACAAAACACATTACTTGCCGAGCCCCGCCAGGTTGGGCCCGTGCAGCATCGAGGGTGCGGGCAGGGTGCTACGGGAGGCCATGGGCACGGCAAGGGGTGTGGCCCCAAGCTCGGTGTGGAGTGCCCTGACACCAGCACTGGCAGGTGGGGCTGGGCCCCTGGAACTCAGGGGGACTTCCAGGCAGGAGACCCTCCCACTCTGAGGTCCCGAGGAGCCTGGGGACCGAGTGGTCCCAAGTGGGCTGTGGAGGTGGCTGCTCAGAAGGGATGGGGCTTTCAGTCCCTGCCCTAGAGCGGGCAGTTAAAGTGCCGAGAGGAGCAGGCCTGGGGTCCAGCCAGGGCCGCAGCCCCTCCCCGAGTGCTGGGAAACTGCCGGCACAGAGAGGGGGAGCCCAGGCCCCAAGGTGCAGATGTGCCAGCTTCCCGCCATTCCAGGGTAAGCAGTGAGGGGCAGAGGCCCCCAAGCCAACTCCTGCGTGGGGAGAGGCTTTTGTTCTGGAGGTGGCACGACTGCAGGCTTCCAAAGCCTTGCTTCAGGCTCTGAGGAGCCCAGGGCACATCTCAGGCTGCAGCCGAGGCCCAGAGACCAGACAGTGACAGGGAAGGGGGTGCTGGTGGCAGGGAGGAGGTTTGCCTGTTCCTGGGGTGCCACCGCCCCAGCCCTGAGGGAGGACTGTCCCAGTTCAGGCCCCTGCCAGAGTGTGAGGGTCCTCTGTGCCCACAGGAAGGTCAGAGCCTTGAGGCTGGAGTCTACTAGCTCCTAACAGTGGGCTGTTGGGAAAAGCTGCAGGAGCAAAGGAGGACTGAGGGGTGACAAAGGGGTTGGGGAAGCACGCTCTCTTTACCTGGAGGCCAAGTGATACGGGAGGGAGGAGGCCGTCTGCAGTCCAGAGGCCTAGAAGTGGCATCTGCCACAAGCAAGTCTCACCTGGTGCTGCACGACTTCCAGTTCCTCGCCCCAGAGGTCCCCAGGAGACTTCTTTCCCAGCTCTGCCACCTCTGAGGGTCTTGTCCAAGCCCAGTCTGCTTCCCAAGCCCCCTGCCACTTCTATGGGGGAGACTGGTACCTAGCACCCAGGCACTACTGCTTTCTTTCTTTTTTTTTTTTTTTTTGAGTTGGAGTCTCACTCTGTCGCCCAGACTGGAGTGCAGTGGCCACTCCTGGCCACCGCAGCCTCGACCTGCTGGGCTCCAGCGATCCTTCTGCCTCAGCCTTTCAAGTAGCTGGAACTATAGGCGTGCGCTACCACACCCAGCTAATTTTTGATTTATTGTAAAGATGAGATCTCGCCAAGTTGCCCAGGCGGGTCTTGAACCCGCGGGCTCAGGCAATCCACTCACCTCAGCTACTGCTTTCACCAACCAGAGGGCAGGTTCTTCCTTCACACCCACCCCAAAGGCCTTTTAACTGTGACCCAGGCCTGGTGTGACGGAAGAGCTGCCAGCAGGGGCAACGTTGTTCTAAGGGCTGCAGGACAAGGACGAAAGATGCAGTGACTATCCTGCTCCTGGGAGCCAGGGCTCCTCCTTCCTGCCAAACTCAGTTGCAGGCTTTCCCCTGATGGTCCCAGGCTGGAAGGTCCCATGAGCCCCACAGTGTTTCCCCAGGAGGCCAGAGAGAGAGAGACAGGGATGGTGAGGCCAAGTGCCATGCAGAACAAGGCTTGGTCTCGTGGAAGCTGATGCTGAGACCAGCGATTCCGTGGTTTTGGATAGACATGGAGGGTAGGTGGATGGGTGGGTGGGCAAGATGCCCTTCTCCCCAGGAAATGGGAGGAGGCTGCTACTGTTGCTGGCTTTGCCATGGGTTTGGGGGTCCTCACTCCACGCCAGAAGACTTACGAGAGGGGGCGGTTTCTCTGCAAGTTATTGAGGGAGTATGGCTCAAGGCCCAAAGTACTGACAGCTGGACAGAAGGGCCCAAACAGGGTCTTGGTACCTCAGGTGGGCCTTGAGTTGGGAGGGCTGGCACAACATGGGCTGAGCCTTCTCCTCCTTCATTCACCCTCCTGCACCCCATGGCACTGCCACTTCCTCCAGTTCACCCCTCTTAACATCTGGGGGAGTCTCGGGACCCCTGGAAACCTCTATAGGGTAGGAGGGTGGCCATTCCTCCTCCAGCCCCTCGGTCCCAAAGGATGGGGCTAGAAGTAGGGCAGTTCCCAGGGCAGAGTGGAAGACTAAAGACTGGCAGGCCTCCCTTCTTGGGGTCTGGAGAGGAGGTCTTTGAGAGCAGGGGATGGTGGAAGGGGAATGGGGTACAGGAGGAAGAAAAGGTTAGGAAACCAGGCCCAGGGAACAGGGGCAGGTGCCTACAGCCTGGGGTGGAATGGGATGGAGTAAGTCAGGGTAGAAGGGTCCGGGAGACAACCCTCAGGACTCAGGAGACTCTTTGGTGGAACCTGAAGAGCGGATGTTGTGATGTTGTGATGTCGGGCTAAATCCTAAGACCCTCGCCTACCCTGGGGCCATCATCCCAAGCTCTCCCACCCTGGCCTCCAGGTGGCCCTGCAAATGCTCTGTCTCTTTATTTTTTGTTTTGTTCTGTTTAGACTTTTAAAAAAATAAAAGCTTGATCGGAAAATATGTCTGGAACTCTATGGCAAGGGGAAGGAAACAAGAGTGGGAAGGGCGGGGAGAAGGTGGGCAAGGAGTGAAGGGAGTGTAGAGGAAGCCGGGCAGCTAGATGGCCTCCACGTAGTTGGCGGGGTAGAGGCCCAGCTGCCCGCTGTCCAGCCGCCCGCGGCACCAGCCCTGCTCATCCTCCTCGCCCAGCTTGGTGAGCTCGTCTCCTGAGAAGGGACACAGGGAGCAACTCAGAGAGGAGACTGTCACTCCCTCAACACATCTGTTGCTAGGAAAACCCTCCAATGCCCCCTTCCCACTGCTGCCCAACGCTCCAACTCGGCTACTCAGTCTTAGGTTTTGGCCACAGGCCTCGCCCCTGGAGACCAGCCTCAGCCCACGTGCCAACCCTGGCGCAGAGGTCCTGATCTACCTCAGCCCTTCACCTAATGCGGGTCCCGACCCCACCCACCCACCAGCCCCACCCCACCCACCAGCCCCACCCACCCACCAGCCCCACCCACCCACCAGCCCCACCCACCCACCAGCCCCACCCACCCACCAGCCCCACCCACCCACCAGCCCCACCCACCCACCAGCCCCACCCACCCACCAGCCCCACCCACCCACCAGCCCCACCCACCCACCAGCCCCACCCACCCACCAGCCCCACCATATTCTTAGGTCCTGACTCCACCCCTTCAGGCCCAGCCTCATTCCCTAATCTAAATCTTTGCCCAGGCCCCGCCTCACCCCATGCCCCGCAAGCCCTGTCCTCAGACCCCGCCCCTGCGCCCCCCACCCAATCCAGACCCAACCCTCAGGCCTCGCCTCACCACATACCCAATCCAAGCCCAAGCCTCTCACTTAGGTCCTGACACCACCCCTTCAGGCCTTGTTCTTAACCCCTAATCTAAATCTTGGTCCCAGGCCCTGCCCTCAGGCCACATCTACACACCAGTCCACACCCCACCACATTCCCCCGGCAAATCCTTGCAACCCCCGTCCTCAGGCTCCGCCTCTGCGCCACCACACACCCAACCAGGCCCCGCCCCGGCCCAAGCACACACCCAATCCAGGCCCAAGTCTCTCTCTCAGGCCCCGCCCTGACCCCACCACACACCCAATCCAGGTCCAAGCCTCTCTCTCAGGCCCCACCCACACTGCCCAGTCCAAGCCCAAGTCCCTCCCCCGGGCCCCGCCCCCACCCCACCCCACAACCAATCCAGGCCCAAGCCTGTCTCTCAGGCCCCACCCACACGCCCAATCCAAGCCCAAGCCCCTCCCTCAGAGACCGCCCTCCCCCACCGCACACCCAATCCAGTCCCAAGCCTCTCTCTCAGGCCTGCCCCGCCGCCGCACCCTCACGATGGCCTCGTCCGTCCGCCCGCCGTACCGGCCTTGAAGCTGAGCTCGTCCTGTTCCTGGCCGTCGTAGTCGTAGAGCGCCCGCACGCGCACGCCCTTGGCGTCATCCTCAAAGGGGTTGGCGCCCCCGTTGGCCTCATTGCCCCCGAAGGGGTTCCCACTCTCGTCGTCTGACCACTCGGTGGCGTAGGTCTGGCCTCTGTCGTAGCTGCTAACACTGGGGTGCAGAGGGAGGACCCGGCTTGAGCCTGCCCCCTCCCCCGCTCGTCCCCAGGTCTCCTAACCAGGGCTCTGACCCCACATCCTACCAAGGCTAGAGCAGGGACTGGCTGCATAGGAGCGGTCCCGAGCCAATGACCTTCATGACAGCTCTTTCAACAGACGCGAGGCAGGGCCATCTGCATTATTATTGAGCTCTTGGGCACTAAAGGGGACCCCAGAGACCATCTGAGAGGGGCTGTGCCACCTAACGGTTAAGAGTGAGGATCCGGCTGGGCGCAGTGACTCAAGCCTGCAATCCCAGCACTTTGGGAGGCCGAGGTGAAAGGACTGCCTGAACCTGGGGGCTCGAGACCAGCCTGGGCAACTTGGCAAGACCTTGTCTCTACCATAAATAAAAAGATAAGCTACTTGGAAGACTGACAGGGAGGGATCGCCTAACCCCACGCCAGCCTGGGCGACAGAGTGAGGCTCCAACTCAAAAAAAAAAAAAGTGAGGATCCGGGAGTCAGACCTCCTAGGCATCCTATCTGTCTCTGAGGTTTACCAATTGGCTATGTGACCTTGGGCAAGTCACTTAACCTCTCTGGGTTTCAGTTTCTCCATCTGTAAAATGGGAATTTTCTCACACTTGTCCAGAGTGATGGGAGGCTTGATGAGTTAATATATGGAAAATGCTTAGAACAGAGTCACACACAGTAGCTGTTCTAGAAGGCCAGCTATCACTATCTTTTAGAGGAGACATGGCTGCTACGATCTAGACCATTTCCTGTCTCCTGGAACAAAACTCACCTGCCCCAATGTGTGGGCTCCTCTGGGCCCCAGGAAGCTCCCCAGGAGGCACTCACCTGCCTCGGTCCCCAGCCTGGGATGTGGACTCTACTGCTCCAGTGGCATTGGTCAGCGTCGCCCCTTCTGTCTTCTTGGGCTGTTTCTCCTTCTTGGCAGTGGTATGGGGGAGGTCTGGGTTCCACTCCTGGCGGGGGCCAAGGGAGGAGTCAGGCCGGGGGCTGTGCCCTGAAGCCCCTGCGAGACTTCTCCCCTCCTCAGGCTCCCCATCCCCACCCGTCCTCACCTCAAACTGGGGCCAATTCATAGGCATGCCAGGGCCACTGGTGCTGCGGAACCATCTGAGGTCTTCCTGGGCATCAGCACCACGGATGGCCTGCTCCAGTTCACGGTACACATGCATGTAGCTGTGCACAGAGAGATGGGGAAAGTGGAGGGCGCCAATGCACCATGGCCCCTCCTCATCCTCAGCGAGGGGCAGGAGCCTATTCTGAACCAAGGTGCTGGGCAGGCCTCCCAGTCAGGAATCAGGGGACTCTGCAAGGAGCAGCTCCAGGCATGCCCGGGGGCTTCCTTCTCCATTCTCCCCTTAGCCACCCACCTATCCAGCCAAGCCTATTTCTGGAGTACCTAGCAAGCGTCGGCCTGCACCAAGTCGCCCCTGTGTTTGAAGCCCCTTCCCTTTTAACCCCTGCAGCTCTGTCCTCTCCTTCCCATGGCTGTGGTGTAAGGTCCGGGGTGCACACCAGCCACACCCTCAGCTGGCTGTGGCTGTGCCCTCCATGCCTGCCACACCCAGGTACCTGCTGTTCTCTGCGAGGTTGAGGTGCCGTTTGATGTCCAGCAGCACCTCCTTGAGGAAGACCAGCCGCTTTTCCTCAAATTGCTGGCACTGTTCAAACACCTGTTCCATGCCCTCCATGTACTGGGGTGTAGTCTTGCCCACATCTTCCAGCACCTTCTCGTACTTCTCCTGTGTCTGTGGGCACCAGGGCGGAGGGTGAGATGCAACCAGCCCTGCAGCTCCCAGTCACCGCCCACTCCGAAGGGCCCTCAGATCCCTCTTGGCCACCCCATCCTGGCCAGCACCTTTTGCACATCCTGCTTGCACTTGTCCACTTTGTCCTGAAGCTTCTTTTGCTGCTCGGGTGTGACCGACTGCTCCGTCTTGCTGTTCATCTCCCGTGTCATAGCCAGCTTCTCCTCTTTGCAGGCCAAATGGTAGGCCTTCTTGGCTGCCTCCAGCTGTGGGGAGGGGGGAACAGGGGTAGGGCTCCACTGGTGAGCAGGAACCAGCTTGGTGGCTCATCAGCTACTCCCTGCCCACTCCCTGAAGCTGTAAGCACACACTCTTAAGAGCCAGAAGGGGTCGGGTGTGGTGGCTCATGCCTGTAATCCCAGCACTTTGGAAGGCTAAGGTGGGAGGATCTCTTGAGCCCAGGAGTTCAATACCAGCCTGGTCAACATAGCAAAACCCTGAATCTACAAAAACTCAAAAAAATTAGCTGGGTGTGGTGGTGTGCACCTGTAGTCCCAGCTTCTCAGAAGGCTGAGGCGAAAGATCACCTGAGCCTTGAAAGCAGGACTGTGGTGAGCCATGATCGTGCCACTGCGCTCCAGCCTGGGTGAAAGAGTGAGCCCTTAACTCAAAAAAAAAGGGCAGAAGAGATGCAGGCACTGGCTGCAGGTGTTTGGGAGTGGTGCCCCTCCATTTGTGTCCCTGCATGCCACTGTCATTCCCCTGCCGATTCCCCTCCTGTCAGGCAGTGCAGTGCCCACCCCTTCTGTGGACCCTGAAGGCCATGTACTCTCTAGTCCCTGCTGGTATCTTTCTTGGGGACAGTGCCCCTTTCTGCCCACGGGTCTCTTTACCCAATGGGCACTGTCTACCCATCTGTGACTGCTTCTCAGAGGGCAGTGTGCTGCCCGCCCCACCCATAGGCAGCCTCCCTGGGATCAGCACCCTCTAATGGGACTGGCCCTCTGAGCTTGGCCACCAGCCCCTGCACCATCTGGGCAGTGCCCCCGGCACCTCCTTCGTCTTCTTGGCCCAGGGCTTCTGGGCCTTGCGGAAGCCATCCTCAGCCTCCTTGGTCTCCTTGAAGCCGCCCATGATCTGCTTGTGATAGGCGTCCTTCTGCCAGTTCTTGACCTTCTCCAGGTCCTCATTCAGCAGGCTGTTCTTCACCTCCTGGTGCAGTTCGCTCACCTTGTCCGCCTCGGTCATCATGGCACCCCAGGCCCGCTCCAGGCTGCCATACTGTGGGCCTGAGGGAATGGCAGGGGTCACGGGACTCGTGTCATCCCTGCCCCGAGGCCCCCTCGCACCTCTGCTTCTGAGGCTTTCCTCTTCCTTGCCACAGCAACAGAAACACCCTCCTCCACTCTCCCTATGCCTCCATGCATCCTCTAGGGCCCATGTCCAGCCACCATCTCCAGGAAGCCTTCTCTCACTGCTCTGCCCTCACTGCAATCTTCTGGCAGCATCTGCCCCTGTACCTCCTCCTTGGCGCTCCTGTCAACTTGTGAGCACCCCCACCCTCTGTGAGTGCACAAGCCCAACACAGCGCCAGGCACACAGCAGGCACTCCAGGAATGTGAGCTAGGGTAAAATGAAAGAACCAGCTGGTGACAGATGCCAGGAAGCCACTGGGGGTCAGCCATTTGTTGACTGTGTACTGGCACCGCCTATGTGCCAGGCAACATGCTAGGGGGTATAGGGTGTTAGAGTCTCATGCGAGAGAAAAACATTAACAAATATATGTAAACCCCAACCTGAAACTGTTCTAGATTAAAGGAATTTAGACACAACTAGACGCAGTAGTTGACTGGATCAGATCCCGGACTAGCACGAACAATTGATACAGTGAAATGTGCTCATGGGTTGGGTTTGATAGTTGAATTTTGGTTACCTAAGCATATCTTCTTGCTCTTAGGTGATACCTGAAGAACTGAGGGGTGAAGAGGGTTGCTGGCTCCAACCTACTCTCAAATGGCTCAAAGAAAAACAGGTATACCCATAAAGAGGAAGTGAGAAAGCCTGGTGCGGGGGAATCTGCAGGAAAGGTATGTGGGAACTCTATGGACTACTGCTGCAACTTCCTTAAATAATTTCAGAATAAAAAGATGGGTGTTTTTGGCTTTGTTTTTAGAATCCAACCCAAGGTTGTACAAAGTATCGGTGAACAGGGCGGCCTGATTTGGTCTAGCAGGAAACAGCACCTGAAAAGTCCCCGTGGCTGGTAGATGCGGGGTGCAACCAGGTGGCTGGGACTCCTGGAACCCAGACCGCGGGGGCTGGGGAGGGTCTGGGAGTGCACACAGGGAGATCCCGGGGTGGGGGCGCACGGGGAGGGCTCGGGGTGGGGGCGCACAAGGAGGGCCGGGGGAGGGCGCACGGGGCACCTTTCTCGAGGAGCTGACGCCAGCGCTTGGCCCAGTCGGTGAGCTGCTGCGCGTACGCCTTCTCGATCTTGGCGCGCTCCTGCACGCAGTTCATGAGGTCGTTGCACAGCCGGTGGCCGTCATCGATGCGCTTCACCGTCCGCTTGTAGTTCCCCACCTGGCGGCCAAACAGCGAGCGCGACTCCCGCTGGCTCCCCGCCTCCGCGGCCGCCCAGCCCGCCGGCGCCGCGTCCCGCAGGGGGCGCCCGCCGCCGCCCGCCGCCCCCCGCCTGGCCCCGCCGCCGCGCATGGGGCTCCCGAACCCCTGACTTCCCGAGGCTCCAGCACCCCGCATCAGACCCCACTGTCTAAACGCATCTTCATCCTACTTTAAGCATGATTTCCTCGCTGCCACCAAATGCAGAAGGATTTTTAGAATTTGGACTCGGGCTAGAATGAATTATTCATCTTGTTTTTGTGAGCTAAATCTATTATGTTTATATAGAGTCATATACACGCTGAGTTGAGCTGCAGCTTCTTGACATAATATTATGTTTTGTAGACATCTCATTAAACACTTATTAATTTAAGTTTGGCAGCTTTCGTTTGGGTTTCGGGAACCAACAGAAGTTTTCTCCCTCAGGTCTCAAATACTTCTGGAGGCTCCTAAAATAACGGCTTCTAGTCCTTTCTCTACCTCTGGGTTGCTGCAGGGTTCCAGGAGCTCAGGCTCACACTTCTTTGGATACAAGGCTCCAGCCTCTGCCCAGCTCAAAGGGTGGGGGCAGAAGCAGCTATGAAAGGCTGTGCAAACTGTGAAGTGCTGCACCTGCCTGTGTGAAGTCCCGGGAGCCTGAGCCAGGGTCCTTAGAGCAGAGTCAAGAGGGGCCTGTTCCCACATTGTGAAATGCCACAAGGTCTCTCTGGGCAGCTGTAGGGTCATAGGGGTTCCCGGGGCAGTAGTCTTTCCCTACAGCTGCCTGATGGACACCAAGGGCTTTGGAGGGGCCCAAGGGGCTAGGGGGTGAGGCCTGAGGTCATGGGGCTAGTGGGGGTGGTGAGAGCCTGGGCCTCCATAGAGCCAGGCTGCCCAGATCCCAGGAATTAGGAGCACCAGAGCCTCACCTCCCAGAAGCTGTCGGTGGTCTCCTCCGGAGCCAGTGAGGCCTCATCGTAGGAGCCGGACATGGTGTAGCCGTGGGGACGTGGCTAGGTGTGGCGCTGTGGCTATCTGGCTCAGCTGCTCACGCGCTGGGAGGGCAGGAGAGAGACCCTAGAGATGAGGGATGTGCCCCCACAGCCCGTTCCAGGCCTGGGCCCCCAACCTGATGTGGGGATGAGGGGTCCATAGGGCCAGGCTTGCAATGGGATGCAGGCTTTCTGTCCAGAGACTAGTTCACCAGTCCCAGGGCAACCCCAACACTCACATGTAGCACCCTCACGCCCACCTCCCCATCTCCCCTCACGCCAGCTCCTTTTCCTTCCCAAGAACCCACCCTCCAGCTCTAGCACTAGCACCTCCTCTCAGAATCCAGTCCCAACCACCAGCACCCATGGTGACCCTGTTAATGTGCTCCAAACTCCTGGAGTTAAAAGTTAGGGCAGGCTGGGTTTGGTGGCTCAGCCTGTAACCCCAGCACTTTGGGAGGCTGAAGCAAGTGGATTGCCTGAGCCCGCAGGTTCGAGACCCGCCTGGGCAACTTGGCGAGACCTTGTCTCTACAATAAATAAAAAATTAGCTGGGCGTGGTGGAGCGCGCCAGTAGTTCTGGCTACTTGGAAGGCTGAGGCGGAAGGATCACCGGAGCCCAGCAGGGTGAGGCTGCAGTGGCCAGGAGCGTGCCACTGTACTCCAGCCGGGTGCCAGAGTGAGACTCCAACTCAAAAACATAAAAATAAAAAAAAATAAAAGTTAGGGCAACACAATTGTGTGCTTTGTAGAAATCTGTGGTTTACGGCTGGGTACGGTGGCTCATGCCTGTAATCCCAGCACTTTGAGAGGCTGAGGTGGGAGGATTGCTTGAGCCCAGGAGTTTGAGACCAGCCTGGGCAACATAGCAATACCTTGTTTCTACGATAAAAAAAAAAAAATTAGCTGGGCATGGTGGTGTACACCTGTAGTCCCAGCTACTGAGGAGGCCAAGGCAGAAGGATCACCTGTGCCCAGAAGGTCAAGGCTGTGGTGAGCTATGACTATGCCACTGTATTCCAGCTTGAGTAACAGAGTGAGGCTCCAACTCAAAAATTTTTTTCTAAATTACTGGTTTGCTTCTTAGACACACATAGTTCCTCGAAGTCAGTGGCCAGGCTCATTTGCTCATGTCCTATAAGCTCTCCTCAGGGCCTGGCATCCTGTAGGTCCCTCTGGGCCTCAGTGAACGCCAGCTGGCTTCTCAGCTCCTCTCAACCCCTTTCAGGACCCCTCCCCCATGTGCTTTCCCCTCAGCACTGCCTACCCTCACCCAGCCAGATCTTTGCACCAGACTCTTTCCAGGATTCCCCCACCCCCTAGACCCAAGACAATGCAGAATCCCTGGTCTCAGCCCCTAGAACCTCCTCCAACCCCCATAACTGAAGCCTGGACCCAAGCTCTCCTCCCACGTTCAGCCTAGGCTCAGTGCTTCCTCAGCCATCTCGCCAGTCTCTTTAAGTGCCCTCTGGCCACCCTCCTGCCTGGCCTCAACAGCTCCCATTAGCTGCTCACGAGTCTTCTGGGAGGCCCAGATGTGTGGCTTCCCGGCCCACAGGTCAGACCACCACAATCTATGTGAGCGTCTGGGTGGCTATGTCTGCCCTGGATCTGTCGGCAGGCATCACAGTTGTCCAATCTAGGCCATGTGCTGCCCCAGGGCCGCGATGGGTGGCCCCCTCCTCCCCTCCCCCAGCCAGGCCTCGCTGTCACCCCAGGCAAGAACGGCTCAGTAGTCAGGAGACCAGACTCAGAGGGCCAGGGGCCTGATTTTCAAAGAGGCAGCAGAGTCCAGGCTGGGCCTGACTCTACTACGAGCCACCAGCCTCTGGCTGGATCCCGGCTCCAGGGGCTGTCTCCCTGCCTCTGCACTGCTGCCTCAGGACTGTGTACTCTGACCAGTGAGGGCCAGCCTCTGTGAGATTCCAAGCAGCCCGGGGGTCGGGGGCTCCGACCCTTACTAGCAGTTGGTTCTCAGGCTCAGGGCAGGAGCCACCAACACATGAGTCTTTGGTCAAGGATGTCCTGTCCCCTTCCGGACTCCATCTCCCCACCTGTCCAGGGCCCGGTGCTCTTTGCCCGGTAATAACCCAGTATTGCCTTCTTGTGCCTCTTGGGCATCTAAACATATTGTGTTCCCTCCCTTTTAGCAAAACCTCAGACCAACTTTCCCATAAACTCATGCACAGTAGGGGTGCGAGAGAGAAGGTGGCTGGATTTCATCAAAGGACAAAGAAATGAGTCTTACTTGTATACCTAAATCTGAATTGTACTCCACATCTTTAAAAGAAATTAATAAAATAAATAAATAAAAAGAATTGAGTCCTTGAATTTTTCTTAATTTGGCACTTTTCCCTTATAAGGCAGTACTTGCTTCAGAAAGAACATTTTAAACCTAGATATGAAGGGGTAAAAAGCAGAGATGTTTCATGAAGCACTTTCAGCCAGGTTAGGTGAATACCCCTGGGCCACAGCCCTTTCGAGAATCCTTTGAAGTCATACAGATCTCTGCCCTGTGGGACCCCCAGCTGTCAGAGGCTGGTGGTAGGGACAGGAGTCGGGTAGAGGTAGGGAGCTCCCTCAAGGAAACAAAGGGGTCTCTCACCCATGGTAGTGGGGAAGTAACTTAATACAACACACACAACCTTCAAATGGGAACACTTCTTCTAGGAATTTACTTCCAGTCAGTTGGGCAAACCCATGATGCACCAGGTTATTTATGGCAGCACTGCTGCAAACGGAAGTGGCTGGAAACAATCCAAGTGCCCATCCACAGGGCACTGTTTCTATAAGTTACAGTGTAGGCCACGGACCTTGGTCCTGAATAGAGCCTTCCGCAAAGCGTATCACTAAAGTAAGCCAAGCGAAGTGCAGGACAGTGTGCCCAGAGGGAAAACATAGGTAGGAAATATTTTTGGAAGCCCACAAAGGAAACTGGTAATGGTGATTGCCTTTGTGGACCTGGGTGGCCAGGGGATAAGTGGGAGGAAGGTGGCTCACCATAGGCCCTTTGTGCTCTTTTGCTTTTGTCTCATGTGCATGAATTGCATTTTTTTTTTGAGTCAGGGTCTCGCTCTGTCACCCAGGCTGGAGTGCAGTGACACGATTTCCGCTCACTGCAGCCTCAACCTTCTGGGCTCAAGCGATCCTTCTGTCTCAGCCTCCCTAGTAGCTGGAACTATAGGCGTGCACCACTACACCCTGCTATTTTGTTCATTTATTGTAGAGATGAGGTCTCACTATGTTGCCCAGGCTGGTCTCGAACTCCTGGGCTCAGACAATCCTCTTGCCTCAGCCTCCTAAAGTGCTGGGATTACAGGTGTGAATCACCATGCCCAGGCCAAATTGCATACTTTTAGAAACAATCCAGCCTGTGTCAGGGGAAAGCTGAGGGAGCTGGGAGCCAAGATGGAGGGTGTACTGAGAAGCCAGCATGAAAGGAGGGGACAGCGCAGCCAAGACCTGGCATGTCAGGCTCAAATGCCTGATAGCTGAGACCATGCTCTACCGTGTCCAGACAAGGAAGCCAGGCCCAGGGTGGCTGGGACTTGCTGGGGCCCACCCTGGTGTTGGCAAGTAGCAGACATCAACTCCAGCTGAGGTAGCATGTGTAGCGGAAAAGCTCCAACCTTGGGGTCCCTGTTGTGCTACCAGCCTGCTGTATGACTATGGGCAATTCACACCGCCTCTCTGGGCCTTGCTGTGAAACCAGAATGATATGATCTGACTCAAGGATTAGACGAGATGGTGCGTGCCCAGCCATAGCCGACTCCAGGCTCTCCCCACTCCAGCCACGGACTGGAACCCTACAGGGGTGGGCTCAGGAAGATGGGTGGGCAGGGTCAGGGAGAGGAGGCCAGGAGGCTACCTGTGAGACCATCCCACCCTGCCCCTGCCTTCTCCAAACTGGCTTCACACCCCCACCTCAGAGCAGGCAGAAGGCTCCATGCTGGACAAATGCCATGTCTGTCCTGAGGGTAGTCAGTACTTGCGGTCACTTGAGAAGCTGCATCTCTCCATGAGAAAGGGATGTGGCTGGCGCCTGGTGCTCCCTGTGGGTAAGCGCCATACACCCATGGCCTTCCTCAACCCTTTGAAGGGGTATGAGGCCCATCTGATGTCTCTTGCCAGGGGCTGCAAGGCTGTCTGGGCCCTGAAGCCCCTTTGATGTTCATACTGACAATGGCGTTTGTTGAGAGCATACTGTTCACATGTCTTTACCCCTCTAATCCTCACAGCAACCCTACCAGACAGGTTCTGTTGTCAACCCCACATTGTAGCCAAGAACTCAGGAGCTCAGGGACAGGACTGGGACAGAGCCTGTTCAGGTGCTCTGGGAGGAAGTGAGCCAGGGCATAACAATGCACCCACCTTCTATTCTCACTTAAGGTTACAACAGTGATGCTGATGGCCGCAGGCACCAAGGGCTGACTTCGTTCCACCTGCCGTGCAGAGCATGTGGGTTAGCTCACTTTATATCACAGTGGCCGTGTGAGGTAGGAATTATGATCACCCTGTTTTATAAGGGAAACTGAGTCACGGAGCAGCAAAGTAACCTGCCAAAGGTTGCCCAGTGTGATGGTTAATTTTAGGTGTCAGCTTGACTGGATGAAGGGATACCCAGAGAACTGGCAAAGCATTACTTCTGGTGAGTCTGTGAGGGCGTTTTCAGAAGAGACTGGCATTTGACCAGTGGACAGAAGAAGGATAAACCTGGCCTCACCCAGCGGGGGCGGCACCACCCAGTCTGCTGAGGCCCGAACAGAACAGAAAGGCACAAGGAAGGCAAACTCACTCCTTCTCACTCCTGGATCTGGGACCCCTTCTTCTCCTTCCCTTGGACATCAGAACTCCAGGTTCTCTGGTCTTTGGACTCAAGGACTTGTACCAGCGTCCCCCCCACCTGAGGTTCTCTGGTTTTCGGCCTCAGACTTAGAGACACACCATTGGCTCCCCTGGTCCTCAGGCCTTTGGCCTCAGACTAAGCCGCGCGGCCGGCTTCCCTGGGTCTCCAGCCTGCAGAGGCCTTATCGTGGGACTTCTCAGCTCCGTCATCGAGTGAGCCAACTCCTCTAACAAGTGCCCACTCGTCTGTCCACTGGCCCATCTGTCCACCCATCCATCCTACTGGTTCTGTCCCTGGAGAATCCTGACTCTGGACCCGGCTAGGGAAAGGTTCTGAGCCTAGAGCCCCGACCCAGAGTGCACCTTCCTCCTACTACACGATTGTTATATAAAGGGATGTTGACATGAGCACTGGCTGTCACTCGCACTTCCTGAGTGCCTACTGTGTGCTTAACCTGCATTTACAAATGGGAAACTGAGGTATGGAGTGCACATGGGGCTTCTGAAACGGTAAAGGGAGGAGCTGGGCTTCAATCCTCATTCCAACTCCCGCTGCATGGGCTCTCCGGAGCCTCACTCCCCAGGACCCCTGAGGGAGGTAAGGAGGAAGCAAGAGCGGGGAGGGCACCGATGTTTACTGAGCACCTGCTTGCAACAGGCTCTGGTACCCGGAACCTTATCCATTCTCACTCAATCCTCAGAGGGAGGGACTGGCTTCCTCTTTCTATTGACCAGGAGACCAAGGCTCAGAGACATAAGCCAAGGTCACGCGGCGAAAGGGCGGCCGAGTGAGGACTGGATGGGGGCAGGGTGGGGTGTGGCACGGGGGAGGACTACAACATAGACCATGGAGCTGAACAGGCTGGGTTACATCCTGGCTCTGTCGGTATGGGCTGTGCGACCTTGTGTGGACTGCTTTCTCTTCCTGGACCTTGGCTTCCTCACCTGTAAAACAGGCTATCGTGAGGGTTAAACAGAGCACAAGACCTCAGGTGACTGGAGCAGCGCCTGCACACGGTGAGCCTGTCACAGGCATCGGTGCTCACTGCTCACTGGCCACCACTGTTGCAGGTCAAGGAGTCGTTCTACATCAGGGCGGGCCCTCTCTTTCTGTGGCGCCAAGAAGGGCGTTGCCTTTCTTGTCCACGAGGACACTGCACCCCCGTGTGCAGAACTGAGGGCAGGGGGCTCTGCCCCAGCTCCACCACCTACTTCATACCACCTGCTACTGGTGAGGTCTTGGCCATGGCCTGTAATGGGGTCTCAGCTTTCCAACTCGGACAATGGGATGAGGGAAAAAGGAGCCTCAAGGGGAAAATTCCTCCTCGGCCCCAGGCCTCCTCCCTGACAGCTGCTTCTAGGAGACCAGGGAGGGCGGGGCCTTGGCCCTGTGCTGTCCACTCCAGGTTTGAAGAAGAGACAGCGGGAATAAGAGCACAAACCCATCACGCCTGTAATCTCAACACTGTGGGCAGCTGTCGTGGGAGGCTTGCTTCAGCCCAGGAGTTCGAGATCAGCCTGGGCAACATCGCAAGATCTTGTCTCTATAAAAAATAAAAAATTAGCCAGATGTGGTGGTGTGAGTTTGTTGTCCCAGCTACTCGGGAGACTGAGGTGGAAGGACCGCCTGAGTCCAGTAGGTCGAGGCTGCAGTGATTTGTGATCATGTCACTGCATTCCAGTCTGGGTAACACTGTGAGACCCTGACTCCCAAAAAAAAGAACATGAGCCTGTAGAAGAGGTCAGGCCTGGTATGAACAGAGGTGCCATGTGGATTCTTACATCGGGGGTCACAACCACAGGCTTGGGAGTCACCCCGGCCCCTACCAACCCACCAGAAGGTCCTGACTCTACCTGCAACCTATCCTGGGAATCTGGCCCCTCCCCCAACCCCTTTTGAAATGGCAACGCTCTCCCCACCCTCTGCACTCTCCTCCCCTTCTCCTGTCGTCACTGTCTCATTCTCTACAGCCCTTGTCCCCATCTGACACACCCGGCATTGCCGCATTCATCATGCTCAGTGTCCTCCTCTCCCACTGGAATGTCACACTCAGTCAGGTCAGCGATTTTTATCTGTCTGGTTCTCTGCTGTATCCCCAGCCTCCAGGGCAGCACTGGGCACACAGTAAGTGCGCACTACACTTTGTTGAATGGATGAATACATGTCAAGGACCTTCTGGAACATTCACTGAATCAATAGCAAAAACAATGAGTCCGATATTCCAGAGCCAAACAGCCACCTGCACACAGTGGGTGCTCCATAAATGTTGATGGTGACACAGCCAAGAGTCAGAATCCCACAAGAGGGGTTCCTGATTCCTATCTGTCCTATGTCCCCAGCCCCCTACTTCTCCTGGTCAGTGCTCCAGGCCCAGCCCTAGGTCTCTTCCTCCCTGCTCTCCCATGCCACTGCCCTCAGCATGGCACGGCCCTCCCAGGAACCCCCCAGCGCACAGACGACACAGGTCCCCCCACCCCTCTCCACTCTGCCTCTGTATCAACCACAGCAACACTTGGAGCACCTGCTGTGGCCGGCCTCATGCGCTTTGGCTCAACCTCACAAGAGCCCGCTGGGATGGCTCTTGACTTCCCTGTTCTCCAGACAAGGAGCTGAGACTAGGAGAGGTCAAATAACTCATAGGAGGTCACACAGCAGGGAGGAGGCAGAGCCTGATTCAGACCCTGGTGAGTCCTTCCCCTGGCCCCACTCCCAGCTCTTCTGGGTGTCCCTCCAGCCCTCCTGGCCTAAGGCCTTCTCCCGCAGGGCCATGGGGAGGCCGGAGCTGCCTCCCCTCCCTCAGGGCCTCAGATCCCACATACATTCCCTGCAGCTCCCCACCCCCACCTCACCCAGAGACGGATGGATGCGCTCACTGCGCCCTAACTGAGGCGACCCAAGGACTCCAGCTGGTCTCTGCTGGGGCATCCAGTGCAGCAAGAAGGATTAGGTTAGCTGTGAGGCACCGTCCTTCCACTCCTTCCTGAGATGTGTGCCCGGGTCCACCAGAGCCTCTGCCCATTTGCTCCTGCTGCCCCCTGCCTGGGACGGTGCCATCCTCTCTATCACTCACCCCTACCCCAAAACCCTGCTTCCCCTCAAGGGCCAGCTCAGTCCCTCTCCCTCCAAGAAGCCTCCCCTGAATCCCCCAGCCCTCACCTGTGTCTCCTTCCTCATCTGATGCTCACTCTGCAGTGCCATTCTTAGGCACACCCTGCTTTCAACAACATCTCGCTGGTTCAGGTGCAACAGTCTGCTCTCCCAACGAGCATGGAGCTCCTGCCAGAATAGCACAGTAGCTAAGAATGCCACCCTTGGGGCCAGAAAGAATGACTGGGTTCAAATCCCGGCTCTACCACTCACTGGCTGTGGGACCTCGGCAAGTTACTTAAATTCTCTGTGCCTCAGTTTCCACATCTGTGGGGTTGATGTAAGATGAAATGAGAAGCAGGTGCCCAGGAGGCACACGGTTAACCCTCATCACGGTGAGTACCAGCAGGTGCAGAGCCTTCAGAGAGGAGGCACAGCTCTCTGGATGACCTCATGCCCCCTCCCCTCCTCAGCTAACACTCCCAGAGTCCTTCCAGGACTGATTGGCCTCATCTGGGACCCCAGGTCTCCAGGTCCTCTGGGAAAGGAAGATCCCAGGCCTGTCTTCCTCTTGCCTTCTCTTTGGGTCTACAAACCAGGCCCCATTCTCCTCTAACCTGAGGTCCCCCAGGTGGTCCCCAAGGGGCCTGCACTTCTGGAATGATGAGGGAGCTGGGTACAGTGGCTCACACCTGTCATCCTAGTACTTTGGGAGGCCAAGGCAGGAGGACTGTCTGAGGCCAGGAGTTTGAGACCAGCCTGGGCAACAAAGTGAGACCTTGTCTCTACAAAAATAAAAAAAATTAGCCAGGTATGGTGGAATGCACCTGTAGTCCCAGCTACTTAGGAGTCTGAGGTGGGAAGATCACCTGAGCCCAGGAGGTCAAGGGTGTGATGAGCCATGATGCTGCCACTACACTCCAGCATGGGTGACAGAGAAAGACTCAAATTCGGAAGGAAGGAGAAAAAGAAAAATGAAAAAGGAAAAAAAAAATGATGAGGGAGGAAGAGAACGGAAACACAAATGGGGAGACAGGGAGGCAGAGCTCGGGCGTCACATGAGGCTGGAGGGCCACAGAGAGGCCCAGGGCAGAGGGGACCAGGTGGGCTTTGGCTGGGCAGCCTTAAGCCTCAATGGGTTCAGCACAGCCAGGAAAGGGTTAAAGGCACCCCTTGACTTTCCACCTGTGAGAACAGGCAAAGCCTCAGACACAGCCTCAGGACCCCAGCTCAGCAGTGGACTCTGGCTGGTCTCTCCGCCCCCCTGCCCAGCCCACTCCCTGGTCTCTGGCCGGTTACCCTCCACCATCTCCATCCTCTCCGTTCCTCCTCTAGCCATTCCACAAGACTCCGGACCCTCTCTCTGATCCAGAACATCATCCCCAGAAGGCAGCCACCCCGCACTCTGCAGCTCCCTTCAGCCACAAGTCCGTAGGGCGCCTCTGAGACTGTTCCGGTGCTGCAGGATCAGCAGGGAGTAAGACCGGCTCTTCCCTCATGGAGTTTCCACTCCAGAGCAGGCAAAGAGCTAAGGAGCAAATGCATATCACCACACCAGGTGGTGACAGAAATTCAAAGAAAAGGGGAAGCAAGGTGGAGGGTATTTCAAGTGGGTGGGCAAGAGCAGCCCTCCAGCTATTCCTGACAGAAGCTGGTGTGTACAGACCC
Organism: Cephalopachus bancanus; assembly: GCA_027257055.1. Classification (NCBI taxonomy): domain Eukaryota; kingdom Metazoa; phylum Chordata; class Mammalia; order Primates; family Tarsiidae; genus Cephalopachus; species Cephalopachus bancanus. The sequence goes on from JAPVLO010000941.1 coordinate 179,464, forward strand.
CACTCCTGCCTGTGGAGGGCTAAGTCCGAGATGTGCTCTCTGCTGCCTCCTAGAGACCCCTGGCAGAGTGAGCCCTCGTCCCCAGTGGTAATAACTTGCTTGGCGAAGCACCCTTCTTGGCCACTGTCCCGCCCTGTCTCAGGTCCCTGCCCTCGGTGTCTCTGTAGACCACCTCCCAAGTGAATCATATTCTTGTCTCAGGGCTGGCTTCTGGGGGAGCCCAAAGAGAGACACCCACAGACGGAGGGAGGAGTGGGAGCTGGCTGGGGGACAGGCCCCTCACTCTCTTTGCTCCAGGACATCTCTTTTCTCAAGACCAGTCAGCACACATTCAGCCCCTCTGCTGGGTCTGTCTGAGCCCACTGAATCTGTGGCCAGCCTGGAGAGCAGGGGCCAGGCCTGCCCCCTCTGTGGGTGACACTCCTGGTGGGGCCAAGCATGCTTTTCCAACAGCATAAAACCCAGGGATGAGTTCTGACTGGAAAGGAGAGGCTATCAGCTAGCCCTCCCTGCCCTATCCCATCCCCACCCTGCCTGGCTGGGCCAAGCTGTCCTGGCCACAGTTGAAGTACAGAAAAGAAAGAAGTGCGGCCCAGCCCATGCCCTCTACCGGCCCAACTCCATGCCTCTGGGGCAACTACCCACGTGGGGGGACGCTGTCTTCCCCTGCAAGGAACCCCCACCATGACAGCAGACACTCCTGGGGCAGACACTCCCGGCTTTACATGGCAGCTCTGATTCTCATGGTGCAGATGTGGGTTATGACAGCGAACAGGACAGAAACTCCCTGCTCGTGTGGGGCTGCGTTCTAGAAGGGCTAGGCAGGCAAGAAACCAGAGAAGTATGGGTAGAATGTGTTGGACAAGGGCTGTGGGAAAAAATAAGGCAGGGAAGGAGTCAGGGAGGGGGGCAGGGGCTAGGAGTGATGCTGTTTTATATACGGTGGCCAGAGCTGAGAAGGTGACAGTCGAGCAAAGACCTGAGGAAGGTGAGGAAGGGAGCCATGCAGAGTGTTCAGGCAGGCCGAACGAACGGCCAGGGCAAAGGCCCTGAGGCCGAAGCATGGTGGCCAGGGTCGAGGAACAAGGGGGTCCGGCAGCCTGAGCAGATGAATAAGGGGAGAGCGGAAGGAGGAGGCTGGGGAGGTGGAGGAGAGGGCCGGGGGTGCAGACGATCTGGGGCCTTGTGGGTCAGAGTGAGACCTTTGACTTTTTCTCTGGTGAGATGGGAGTCACTGCGGGGTTTGAGAAGAGAGGCGGTGTGCTCTGGCTCCATTTTCAAGGACCCTGGCTGCTGGGGGAAGGGTACAGGGGCAAGAGGGGAGGAACCTCTAGGAGGCGCTGAAGTCCCCCAGCTGAGGAAGCGCTCGGTGCAGAGGTGATGCGAGGGGGGGGGAGGGGTGAGAAGAGGTTGGAGTCTGGAAACACAGTGACGTCTGAGCCAACCGGATTTGCCATGGTGTAGATGTGACTGATTTGACAAGGATTCGAGGGTGGCTCCCGGGTCTTGGCCAGAGCAGTCCAGATAGAGCTGCTGGGACAGGGAAGACCCAGGGAGGAGCAAGGGGAGACAGAAACTCAGCTTTGAGCCCTGAGCTGCCCATGAAGGGTCAACTGAAGATGCCCCCTCACTCCCCGCCCACATGGGGGGTAGTGGGAGGGGCCAGCCTGGGGCCAAGTTGCTCTTGGGTCGGGGAGCCACAGCCCCTGTTGGGCTCCTGGGGCTTCCCTCGAACTCCCTGCGACCAGGGGAAGGCTGTTGGGAAGAGGCTTCATCCCAGTCCGGCTTCCAGGCAGGTGCTTAGGCTGTGGGCACACTGGGTGCCAAGGGGTGGGGTGGAGAAATGTGTCCCGGGAGCCTGTTCTGGTGGACTCGCTGCCTGAGAGTCTGGCGGCAAGAATGTAGGAGAAAGAGCCAGCAAAGTCAGCCCTCCGACAGGGATAGGTGAAGCAGAAACATGGCAGGGAGGGAAGGCAGGCCAGGAGTGGGGAGACCAGGCCAGGCCTGGAGGGGCTGAGAAAGGGATAGCTCCTTCCAGCTCTTGCCAAAAGAACCTGCCACCCCCCTCCAGACCTCCCTGCCCCTTCTCTACCGGGGATGGGGCAGCTGCTGACCGGCCAAGTCCAGCAGGCCCGGCTGCAGGAGGTGAGACAGGGCAGAAGCCAGCTCTTGCCCTAGAGGGGAGGGTGAGAGGCTTCAGAGAAGCAGGAGCCAGACGGTGTCAGTGTGCACAGGCGAATCTGCTTCTCCCACCTATTCCTGCTATCTCCCTTCCCAGGCCTTTGACCCAGGGTGGGAGGCCCTGTGGCGGCCAGCATTCAGCAGATGTGCCCCTAACAGCTGCAGAAAGGAACAGGGCCAGGTCGGCTGCTCAGCATGTATTCCCTAGCCATCACAAGACCCCTCCTCGGCCCCTGCACCAGGTCCTCTGGCCCCCATGCCCAGGGATGAGGAAGCCCCACCCTGTGGTGCCAAGACACAGCCAAATTCTTGGGGGTGCTGGGGAGAGAGGTGGGAGAAAGGGGCACACATCCAGCCCTGCCCCTGTCAGGCTAGGATCTCCTCCCCAGCTGGCCAAGGTGCGCCCACCCCTACACTTGCGCAGGGCCCCTCCTGCCTCCTCCCTGCCCAGCTGCCTCACCTGCCTCCTCCCTGCCCCCTCCCTGCCCGGTGCCCCACCCTGCCCCCTCCTGAGCAGCCGGCAGAAGCTCCTCCGCAGTGCCGAGCTCCCCCGGCAGCTGAGGCTGTCCCCAGGAGTCATGCAGAGAGGGACAGAGACAGGGAGAGGGAGGGCCACAGGCACCCCCCCATCCAAGCCTGCTCCCCTGGACCCGACGTGGAGATCCTGGGCTTGCCGGGGATGGGCACGGGGTCCTTTGGGAGGTCTGGGGCTGGGGAGAGTTCACTCATGTGCAGGGAGAATGAGGAGGGGAAAGGGCCTGAGTTTGGGGCAGAAGGAGGAAGGTGCCTCTGGCTTGACCAGGGGCCTCCAATCCTGTGCCTGAGACGCTCCAGGGCCAGGAGGGAGGCTCGGGCGCCAGGGGCGGGAGGGGAGTCTGCTTGCTCCAGCAGTGCCCTGAGTGGGGTGGGAGCACCTTCACTTCTCCCTGCCCCTGTCTCCCACTCCGTTTGGCTTCAGACTGGGAGTCCCTGGAGGCTCCCGTTCCCCTCAGCCCATGGCCCCAGGGAGGAGGCATGTCTACAAAGTCAGGACCTGTGGCAGCAGTGGAGACAGGGGTGGAGGCACGGAGGGAGGCCGCAGGGGACAGCCCCCTGACAGGGAAGGTCCAGGTTCTGAAGAGGGCCTCTCACGATGCTGGCGGTGCCCCCAAACCCGCTCCCCACCCAGGTCACCGGCCGGCCCCTCCGGCTGGCCTGTGTGCTTCCTCCAGGTGCCACTGTAGGAAGGCAGGGCAGCCCCGGGTCCCCACTCTCCACGCAGCCTCTTCCAGCCGTCGGAATGCCTACCTGGGCCCGTGTGGGCACCAAGCCAGGGGCAGGCAGGAGCTTCCTTCCCCTGCTGGGCCAGGCCAGGGCCGGAGGGGCTTGCTGTCCTCCTCCTCCGTGGTGGCGGGCGGGAGGGGGCCTGGCGCTGGGCGGGGATCTGTCCTCTTGGGTTCCCTGCGCCGCTCACTCGGGAAGGCAGCAGCTCCTTCCAGAACTGCAGGAGCCAGCTCCCCCTCCACTGCTGCCTCCTCCCCACTCCCTCCTCCCGACCCGCCTCCCTTTCTAGCCACCCACCTCCGTCTGCTCGTTTCTATGGCAACTGGGCAATACTCTGCACAGACAGCTCCTATGTACAGCAGGGGACGCCCGCCTCCTGCACAGCGTGGGGATGAACCCGGGTGCACACGCTGCACAGAAAGGCTGGTGGGTACTCAGGTTCAGGCCACTGCCCTTGGCTGGGGGGCTCTGCTCCAGTGCCTCTCCCCGCTTCCTCCCTTCCAAAGATCCTGCTCCCCACTTCCCTTCCAGGCATCATCAGTTGCGCCTCTCCATGGGCTTCCCTGGGTCCTTAAGACCCTACCACATGCAGCTCTGTAAAACATTTCTTTCTTTTTTTTTTTTTTTTTGAGTTAGAGTTTCACTCTGTCGCCCAGACTGGCCTCCTGGCCACTGCAGCCTCGACCTGCTGGGCTCCGGCGATCCTTCTGCCTCAGCCTTCCAAGTAGCTGGAACTACAGGCATGCGCTACCACACCCGGCTAATTTTTGATTTATTGTAGAGATGAGGTCTCGCCAAGTTGCCCAGGCGGGTCTCGAACCCTCAGGCTCAGGCAATCCACTCACCTCAGCCTCCCAAAGGCGCGGGATTACAGGCTGAGCCACGGAGCCCGGCTGTAAAACATTTCTATTTGTTCGATCACTTACTCTCTCATTCCATTAAAATTCTAAATTTTATTTTGTGTTTTATTCTGCACCAGGCTAAGCGTGAGTTGCTTATCCACAGTCTTGTGCCATGAGACTGCATACCCATTTTACAGATGAGAAGCTGAAGCCCACAGCTGTAAAACAACACATCTGAGCATCCAAGGTACCTGGGTTATAGGTGCTGGGGCCTTGGGATTCCAATTCTGATGCTTCGCCACCAGCCAAAGCTGTCACACACCCCTCAGAGCACAAATCTGGGCTCACGCTGCCCAAGTGTGATCCATATGCACCCATGTGTGTCCAGGACATGTGCGCCCCAACAACACACTTATAGATACAAGTGCACATTTGCACGTATTTACATGTATTTGCATATGCATTTCCACAACCCTGTGTGTCTACTACACATGCACATATAACTCACACCCATACACACACATACAACTGTAACACTAACATCAGCCCACACACATCTTTACGACACATGCGCACACATCTACACAGATCCAGCACATGCTACACACAAGCCCTTCCTACACAAATCCACAGCTGCACACACAAGCCCCCACCATCGCTTCATGGGCGTGGTTTGTTGATAGGAGTAAAAGTGCCCTGACCAGGGGGTTGAAAGATGAGATGAGCCGCTTCCCAGGGGAGGATTTGACTGTCTGCTCCGCCCCACCCAGGGATCAGGCACTAATCTGATCTCAGCAGTGTCTCAGCTCTACTGCTGAAGAGGACACGGGGTGGGGGTGGAGACAGGGCCCGCCCTCCCCAATCCTCACTCTGAAAATCCAGACCGGACCTGTCTAGGGCCCCTTCAGCCAAGAGGGCTCACCCATATCCCTACACGCCCACCTGGTTGCCGTCCAGTCCTGGGACTTGGAGTTATGACCGGGTAAAGTGACTCTCCTCTACCCCAGAGGGAATTCCAGACCTCAGACAGGCTTCTGGTCTCCTGCCATTCCCCAGGAGGGAAGATGGGGTGGGAGGTGGCAGGACACCAGAGTGGTGACTGGAATTCAGAGCACACAGCATGCTGTTATTAGCCCAGCACCACCTCAGGGCCTCAGGCAAGGGTCTTGCAGCCCCTGTGCCCAAAGGCAATGCTCAGGGACCCCTGCCCTCATTCCTCAGAGAGGGCAGATACAGCAGGAAAGAACCACCAAAAGCTAAGCAAAAGTCTGCCTTCTACTGATAATGACAGGGTCTTCCATATCCATCATATCTAAGATGCCTCTCCATCATCAGATGACTGCCATTTAAACTAAGACACGCCACCAATTGTACAAAGCATGCCAATATCAGAGATGTCAGAACATAAGGGAAGAAAATCATCTTGGAATAGAGAAATAGAGCGTTTCATTCATTTAACAGATACTGTCTAGGTTCCCGCCACGTGTTCTAGGTGATGGGTTACAGCTGTGGGCTGTCTCTACCTTTGAGAGGACGACAAGCTAGTGGATTCATTGAGTGCCCATCCTGCAGTGTCTTTGGCCATCACAGCAGCATCACAATTGGGTGGTTAAGGTCACTGGACTAACTAGAAAACAGGCTCTGAGAGAGTTTGCCCAAGGTAACAAAGTCAGCTTCCAGCTACTTGGAAGACTGAGACGGAAGGATCATCTGAACCCAGTAGGTTGAGGCTGTGGTGGCTGTGAGCATGCCACTGCACTCCAGCCTGGTCGACAGAATAAGACTGCATCTCAAAAACCAAACAAACAAAACAAAGTCAGCAAATGGCTGGGTTAGGATTCAAATCCTCAGCCTGCCAAGCTTTTTCCAGTGCTCCACCTTGATTCCATTAACAGCTGATTGGGAAACATGGCAACGGCCTCCCAGTTTCTAAAAATTTCACAGTCAAGTTCACTGCTATCCTTAGATCAAAGGCAGGACAGGGTCATATGCACTCAAAGTGCCAGTCACGTGGTGGGAATGAGGGCCCCCAAAATGACCTCCAAACTGACTTCCAGCCTTGCCTTCCATGGGCCAGAAGGCTGACATTGGTTGTCCCCAGGCCCGGGGGTCCTTGGCAGGAGGTCAGGTTGAGGTCCAGGCCAGGAAGGTGGGCAGGTCCAGCAGAGCAGAGGCTCCCTGGCGAGCGAGGAGGGCCTCAGCTAGGGGGCGGGGAGGGATTGAGTTCCCAGGTGCTGTAAGCAGAACCCCCTGCCCACCTGCCAGCCCCCAGCCCCGGATCATCTTTCTCTGTCCAGGGATACCAAAGACATCTGCCCTGCTACCCACCCCTCCGTCAGCCTGATCTGGCCCCATCTGCTGCCTGGCGAACCCCAAGTCCTGCCCTCCCACACTCATGGATGCCAGACAGGCCCCGTGGGAGAAGCTGACCCCTGCGGTCACCCCTCCTTTTCCAGCCCAGAGGGCATCCACCCCCACCCCACCCTCACAGCCAGCCTAATCTGGCCCCATCTGCTGCTGGGAAGGTCTGAGTTACCCATGAGTCGCTCCTACTCCCCCACCGGTAGGTACCACGCCAGCCCAGACACCCCTCTATAACACACACACACACACACACACACACACACACACACACCATGCCCAACCTCAGCTCCTATCTGGAAAGGTCTGAGTTACCCATGAGTGGCTCCTACTCCCCCACCGGCAGGTACCACACCAGCCCAGACACCCCTCTATAACACACACACACACACACACACACACACACCATGCCCAACCTCAGCTCCTATTTCTGGACCTTAACCATGTTCCAGTCCCACAGGCGGTATCCGCCTACCGAGGAAGGAGGAGGGTGTCTAGTCGAGGCCACGGAGCAGCTGCTCTCACGCCCCTGGGAGAAGCCCACCCCCCTGTCACCCCCCCACCTTGCCTCCTTACCCAGCCCCCAAAAGCATTCACTGCCTCCTCCCCCCAGCTCAGCACAGTTATCTCACGTGTTCCCCAGAGCCAGGGCAAATGCAATCAGGGCTCATTAGCGGCTGCTTTGCATCTCATTTGCATAATATTCCCATGACTGTCAAAATGCCAGAATCCTCCTCCCCAACCCCTGCAGGCCTGGCCAGCTCTGGAAAAATAAAGTGAATAAGTTTCTACTGAGGGTCTGCGTAGGGGGCTAAGGATGTGTGAGCACTGGGGACCAGGATGATCAGAAGGAGAAATTGTTCAGCAGCACCCAGGGGAGGAGCAGCAAATACTTACTGAGCACCTGCTAAGTCTAGGCACAGTGCATGGTGCTTTACACTGGATCCACTGGTTTTTCACAATGAGCCATCGTATAGGTACGGAAACTGAGGCTCAGAACAGCTGTGGCCTCACTATTCAAATTCTGGGTCTAAAGACAAGCAGCTTGGGCATCACCTGGAAGCTGGGAAGAAATGCAGAATCTCAGGTCCCAACCCAGACTTCCTGCACCAGAATCTGCATTTTCACAAGATCCCAGGAGATGTGAGTGTGAGACTACTAGATTAAGGGCCTCTCCCTAGCCTGTAATACACAAATGGAAGATGAAGCTGGTGTCAGCACTGAGGTGTGTCAGACTAAATCCTATGCTAGTTTGTTTTTTAGAGACAGAATCTCACTGTCATCCAGGCTGGAGTGCAGTAGTGAGATTACAGCTCACTGCAACCTCCAACTCTTGGGCTTAAGGGATCCTCCTTCCTCAGCCTCCTGAGTAGTTGGGACTACAGGTTCTTGTCACCATGCCTGGAAAATTTTTTCTATGTTTTTATAGAAATGAGGCTTCACTGTGTTGCCCAGGCTAGTCTCAAACTCCTGACCTCAAGCAATTCTCCTGCCTCAGCCTCCTTAAAGTGCTGGGATTATAGGCTTGAGACACCTCACCCAGCCCCATGGTAGTTTCTTTAGAATATTTAACAAGGATTTCTTGAACACCTACCATGTGCAGCACTGTTCTAGGGTAGAACACAGCAGATAACCATATAGGGATTAAAGAAAAACACAAATAAACAGGAAAAATATCCCATGTTCATGGATTGGAAAATTGTTAAAAATTGTAAAATGTCCATGCTACCCAAAGCAATCTACAGATTTGATGTAATTCCTATCAAAATCTCAATGACATTGTTATAGAAGTAGAAAAAAACAATCCTAAAATCCATATGGAACCACAAAGGATGCCAAAATAGCACACAAACACACACAAAAATCTTGAGAACAAAGCTGGAAGTCTCATACTTTCTAATCTCAAAACATATTCCTAAATTACAGTAATTAAAACAGTATGGTATAAACAGTCTGTAATAAAGACAGACATATAGACCAATAAAACAAAATAGAGAACCCAGAAATAAACCCATGTATATATATAGTCATTTGATTTTTAATGAGGATACCAATAATACACAATGGGGAAAGAATAGTTTCTTCTTCTACAGATGATGATGGGAAAACTGGTATCCACATGCAAAAGAATCAAATTGGATCCTTATCTTATATCATGCACAAAAATCAATTCAAAATGGATTAAAAACTTAAACATAAAACTGGAAACTGCTCAGCCTGTAATCCCGTGCTTTGGGAGGCCGAGGTGAGTGAATTGCCTGAGCCTGTGGGTTCGAGACCCGCCTGGGCAACTTGACGAAACCTCATCTCTACAATAAATCAAAAAATCAGTCGGGCATGGTAGCGCGTGCCTGTAATTCCAGCTACTTGGAAGGCTAAGGCGGAAGGATCGCCGGAGCCCAGCAGGTGGAGGCTGCAGTTGCCAGGAATGGCCACTACACTCCAGTCTGGGCGACAGAGTGAGACTCTGACTCAAAAAAAAAACTGGAAACTGTGGTCACATTCATCTTAGAGTGCTGGCCCCCTCTTCCTGTCTTTGGGACATGAACTTTTCTTAATAAATCTCTTCTTCCCTCCAAACAAAAACAACAAAAACAAAAACTGGAAACTGTGAAATTCCTAGAAGAAAATCTTGTTTCTTATAAAATTTTCCTAGGGGAAAATATTCATGACATTGGCCTTGGCGGTGATTTATTAGATATGACATCAAAAGCACAGACAAGAAAAGCAAAAATAGGCAAGTGAGATTATATCAAACTAAAAATTCTCTGCACAGCAATGGTAACAATCAACAGAATGCAAAGGTAACCTACAAAGTGGAAAAGATATTTGCAAACCACCTATGTGATAAGGGATTAGTACCCAAAATTGTAAGAAACTCCTACAACTCAATAGCAAAACAAACAAACACCAATCAGATTTTAAAACGGGCAAAGGACTTGAATAGACATCTCTCCAAAGAAGAAACGCCCAAACTTGGCTCTGATTCCTAGACCTTAACCATGTTCTGGCCCTCACAGGTATATTAAAATGGCTCACAGGTATATTAAAGGTTGCTCAACATCACTGGTCATTGAGGAAATGCAAATCAAAACCACAATGGAGTATCATCTCACATCTGTCAGGATGGCCATCATTTTAAAAAATAAAATACATGTATGGGCAAGGATGTGGATAAATTAGGGCACTTGTACACTGTTAGTGAGAATGTAAAATGGCAAAGCTGCTATGAAAAAACAGTATGGCAGTTTCTAAAAAAAATTAAAAATAAGCTGAGTGCAGTGGCTCGCACCTGTAATCCAGATATTTTGGGAGGCTGAGGTGACAGCATTGCCTGAGGCCAGGGGTTCAAGACCAGCCTGGGAAACTTGGGAAATGAGGTATTGGACCTCATCTCTACGATAAATAAAAAAAATCAACTGGGTGGGGTAGTGTGCACCTGTAGTTCCAGCTACTTGGAAGGCTGAGGCAGAAAGATTGCTTGAGCCCAGGAGATCGAGGTTATGGTGGCTGTGAGGGCAGCACTGTACTCCAGTCTGGGCAACAGAGACTCCAAATCAAAAAAAAAAAAAAATTAAAATTAGAATCACCATATGATCCAACAATACCACTTCTGGGTATTTATCTGGAAGAATTCAGACCAAAATCTCAAAGATAAATTTTTACTCTCATGTTCATTGCAGCATTATTCACAATAGCCGAGATGTGGAAACACCTAAATGTCCATCAACAGATGAATTTAAAAGTTGGCATATAAATACAATGGAATCATATTTAGCCTTAAATTTAAAAAAAGGGAAATCTTATTGTATGCTACAACATGGATGAACCTTGAAGACATTATGCCAAGTTAAATAAGGATGACACGGGAGGACAAATTCATATAGGATTTCACCTGTATGAAGCATCTAAAGTCATCAAGCCCATAGAAGCAGAAAGTAGGATGGTGGCTGCCAAAGGTCAAGGGCAGGGACAAGTAGGGAGTTGCTGTTCACTGGGTATAATGTTTCATCTTTGCAAGATGAGAAAGTTCTGGAGATCTGCTGTACAACATTGGGCCTACGGTTAACAATGTAGTACTGTACATTTAAAAACTTGTTAAGAGGGTAGATCTCATGTTATGTGGGGGGTTTTTTTTTATCAGAATAAAAAAAACTTTTTTAAAGACATCATGCCGAGCAAGAAGCCAAACTTAAAAGAGCACACACAGTAGATTCTATTTATATGAAATTCAAGAATAGACAAATCTGGACTTCTGATTCCTGACAAGATGGAGTTGAAGCACTTCTTCCTATTCCTCCCACTAAGTACAGCTAAAAATCCCTGGATGTTATATAAAAAACAAACATAAGAAGACTCTAAAAGGTAGAGAGGCCAGGCGTGGTGGCTCATGCCTGTAATCCCAGCATTTTGGGAGGCTGAAGTGGGAGGATTGCTTGAACCCAGGAGTTCAAGACCTAGGCAACATAATGAGACTTTGTCTCTACAAAAAATCTAAAAATTAGCCAGGCGTGGTAGCACATGCCTGTAGTCCCAGCTCTGGGGAGACTGAAGTGGAAGGATCACCTGAGTCCTGGAGGTAGAGGCTGCAGTGAGCCATGATCGTGCCACTGCACTCCGACCTGGGTAACAGACTGAGATCCCCAACTCAAAAAAAAAATAAAAAATAAAAAGGGAGAAGGAGGCAGACTGACTAGGGTCAAAGAATGATAAAGCAGTGAGTTCCCTGGGTTTTCTTTTTGCCCAATAAGTGCCAGACTTGAAGCTAGAAGTCAGCAACCCAGAAACACCAATAAGCATAGAAAAAACAGCCCTAAGAAAAACCTGCTCTCCCTAGCCAAAGTACCAGGAAAGGCACAGGCAAGACAAAAACCTTTAACACAATAACTGCTCTGCTCTAGCCAAACCATGGAAAAAATTTCAGCCTTGGTCCCGGCCCCGTGCCCACCTTATGAACAAAGGCCAGTTAGGAAGCATTGCCTGGCTGTAACCAGGTGTCCTGTCCTCCCCCCCCCCCCCCGCCAAGGTGATAGAGCACGGGGGAGCCAGGACTTCCACCCCGCCCTTCCCTCTTCATCAGGGGTTTCACCATCACCTAATAGTCAGTGGAAACCACATGGGGGCAGTAATGAGGCACCCCTCCCTTCCCAGGTAGGCAGGGATCCGTGGAGGCCTACTGGGCCAGAGCTCCCAGCAAAGCCCAGAAATAAGGAGGCATCCCTGGCCCCCACCAGGACATCAGCCAAGGTCACATGGGGGACCTGGACTGTCACCCACACCTGGCATTAATAAGGCCCACTCTTAGAGGAGGCCTGATGAAACAGTTTTCAAGGAGATCCAGTGTCATATCCCATAATACCCCAAATGTCTAGGGGACACACACACACACACACCACACACACACACACAAAATTGTCATGCCAAGAAAATCTCTTCTTGAATGGGGAAAGGCAACCAACAGCTGCCAACACCAAGATGACATAAATACTGGAATTATCTGACAACGATTTTAAAACTGTCATCTTAAAAATGCTTCAACAAGCAATTATGAACACACTTGAAATAATTATGAAACAAATGAAAAGACAGAAAGCTTTTGCAAAGAAATAGAAGCTACAAAGAAGAATCAAACTAAAATACTAGAATTTTAGAAAGCTCACTGCATGGGCTCAACAGTAGAACAGAAATAAGAGAGGAAAAATTAGTAAGCTGAAGATAGAACAATAGAAATTACCCAAACAGGGAAAAAAGGACTGAAAAAAAATAAAAAGAGGCTGGGCGCGGTGACTCATGCGTATAATCCCAGCACTTTGGGAGGCCAAGATGAGAGGATACCTGAGCCCATGGGTTCAAGACCAGCCTGGACAACGTGGTGAGATCTCGTCTCTACAATAAGTAAAAAATTAGCTGGGTGTGGTAGCATGTGCCTATAATTCTGGCTACTTAGAAGGCTGAGGTGGAAGGATCGCCAGAGTCCAGCAGGTTGATGCTGGGGTGGCCGTGAGTGTGCCACTGCACTCCAGCCTGGGCAACAGAGTGAGACTCCAACTCAAAAAAATAAATTAAAAAAATAAAAATAAAATAAATAAAAAGAACAGAACCTCTGGAACCTGTGGGAGTAAAACAAAAGATCAAGCATTCATGTTTTTAGAGTCCATGGAGAGGAGGGAGAATCGCAGCTTAAAATGTATTCAAAGAAATAGTAGCTGAAAAAAGTCCTGAGTCTGGCAAAAGACATAAACAATGGATACAAGAAGTTGATCGGTGGGGTTGGTGGCTCAGCCTGTAATCCCAGCACTTTGGGAGGCCGAGGCGAGTGGATTGCCTGAGACTGCGGGTTTGAGACCAGCCTGGGCAACTTGGCAAGACCTCATCTCTACAATAAATAAAAAATTAGCTGGGTGTAGAAGTACACGCCTGTAGTTCCGGCTACTTGGAAGGCTGAGGCGGAAGGATCACTGGAGCCCAGCAGGTCGTCGCTGGGGTGGCCGTGAGTGTGCCATTGCACTCCAGCTTGGGCGACAGAGTGAGACTCCAACTCAAAAAAAAAAAAAAAAGAAGTTGATCAAACTCCAAGCAGGTGAAACGTTAAGAAGTTTACTCAAACTTCTGAAGACTAAAGACAATGAAAAAATCTCAACGAGAGAGAAATGACAGTTTAAAAGGGAAAAACACGCCATTGCTTTGTTAAACTCTGTTGTGTCCACGTAGCTTTTTTGAGCTAGGGCCACCATGTTTTTTTAGCTTTGGCCCCCTCCCCTGCCTTAAGGAGGTGAGTCTTCTCTCTCTCACTTTCTAATTTACTTTCTAGATAAACTTTGCTTGAAAACTTAAAAAAAATAAAACGGAAAAACAAATGACAGCAGATCATTAGAAACCATGGAAGCCGGCTGGGCATGATGGCTCACACCTGTAATCCCCGCACTTTGGGAGGCAGAAGCAAGAGGATTGCTTGAGCCCAGGAGTTCAAGACCAGCATGGGCAACATGGCAAGACCCTGTCTCTACAATAAAACAAAAAATTGACCAGGCAAGGTGGTGCCTGCGTGTAGTCCCAGCTACTTGGAAGGCTGAGGTGGAAGGATCGCCTGAATCCAGCAGGTCAAGGCTGCGGTAGCCAGGATGGTGCCACTGCACTCTAGCCTGGGCGACAGGTTGAGATTCTGACTCAAAAGAAAAAAAAGAAGAAAAGAAAAAATGGAAGGCAGAAAGAAGTGGCAGGACATTTTTCAACTGCTAACAGAAAAGAACTGTCAACCCAGAATCCTACATCCAGATAAAATATCCTTCAGGAATGAAGGAGAATCAAGGTATTCTCAGATGAAGGAAAACAGAATTTGTTTTTAGCAGACCTACCCTAAAGGAATGGCTAAAGAAAGTTCTTGAAACAGAAAAGAAAATGATAAAAGAAAGAATCTTGGAACACCAGGGAGAGGAAGAGAACAACGGAAAGAGAAAAACTATAGGTAACTACAATAGATGTTTCTTCTCTTCTTGAGTTTTCTAAATTATGTTTGAGGGTTGAAGCAGGAGCTATAACATTGTCTGATGTGCTTCACAAAGCATGCAGAGGAAATACTTAAGACAATTAGATTATAAATGGAGAGGGTAAAGGAACTTAAAGAGAGGTAAGTTTTCTATACTTCTCTCTCTTTTTTTTTTTTTGTTAGTTGGAGTCTCACTCTGTCGCCCAGACTGGAGTGCAGTAGTCGCTACCGGCCACCACAGCCTCGACCTGCTGGGCTCTGGCGATCCTTCCGCCTCAGCCTTCCAGTAGCTGGAACTACAGGCACGTACTACCACACCCAGCTAATTTTTGATTTATTGTAGAGGTGAGGTCTCGCCAAGTTGCCCAGGTGGGTCTCGAACCCACGGGCTCAGGCAATCCACTCACCTCAGCCTCCCAAGGCGTGGGATTATAGGCTGAGCTACCGAACCCGGCTCTATACTTCTCTTGAACTGGTGAAATGTTGACACTAGTAGACTGTGGATGGATGGATGGATAGGTAGATGAAACAGAGATAGAGATAAAGATATAGGTATACAGATATATTTGGTAATACCTAGAGCAACTACTCAAAACATCTTTACAAAGAGATACACTCAAAAATACAACAATTAAATCAAGAATAGGCTGGGCTCGGTGGCTCAGCCCATAATCCCAGCGCTTTGGGAGGCCGAGGTGAGTGGATTGCCTGAGCCTGCGGATTCGAGACCTGCCTGGGCAACTTGGTGAGATCTCATCTCTACAATAAAACAAAAATTAGCCAGGCGTGGTAGTGTACACCTGTAGTTCCAGCTACTTGGAAGGCTGAGGCGGAAGGATCGCCGGAGCCCAGCAGGTCGAGGCTGCAGTGGCCGGGAGCGGCCACTGCACTCCAGTCTGGGTGACAGAGTGAGACTCCAACTCAAAAAAAAAAAAATCAAGAATAAGTGAATCTAATTTACAGAGATAGAGGTCAGAACAGCAATTGCTTCTGGAAGATGTCAACAGGAAGGAGCATGCTTCTGGGCACTGGAAATATTTTCTATCCTGATCTGAGTGGTAGTTTTTACAGGCGCACAATTCATTGAGTTGCACAGCTAAGAACTGTTACACTTCAATTTAAAAAGAGATAATGCTTTAAGTTCTACTTCAATTAAAAGAGACAGAGAAAAAAAGAGAGCCCATGGCAATATCCCAGGGGAGTGACGATGGTGCTGTGGCAAAGGCTGGATTCAGGGCACCTTCTGGAGGTGAAGCCACAGGACTTGCTGTGGGTTGGTTAGGGTGGCTTGCATGCCACCACCCCCCTGAGCACACTGAACACACTTTCTCACCTCTAGTATCTCAGGGGAATTAAATAGGACAAGTACCCTCAGAACTACAGTCCGACATAGCGACTGGTACCAGGCTCAGTTCTGGACATACAGCAGAGTTCAGTGCATGCTCCAGCATGGCTAACAGTACTGACAATACTCTAACCCCTCACTTCCATCCTGGTAGTTCTAATTCGCCAAGCACTTTCCTCCTCGTTAATCTCTGGAGTCTGTATTCACAAAGAAATGGAATATGAAGGAAGCTAAGAAACTTGCCCAAGTCATACAGCTCATGGCAGTTTGAATCAGGCTTTTGGATTCCAAATGCAATGCCCCTTTCAGGGGTCTCCAGGTCCCCTGGACATAATTTAGTAAGCATCAGGACACCTGGAGATTTGTACAAAATGGAGAGTCCAGCCACAGCCACAAAGATTCTGATTCAGCAGGGGTTTCAGTTGCCTACTGATGCATAACAAAGCTCCACAGAGTTTAGTGATTTAAAACAACAATAATTTATTACATCTTATGATCCTGTGGGTTGACTGGGCTCAGCTGGATGGTTCTTATTTTCAGTATGGCTTCAGCTGGGGCTGGAATGGCCAAGACAACATCTTTATTCGCATGACTGGTCCTCAGCTGTGATGGCTGGGGTAGCTGGCAGTTGGCTGGGTACTTGTTCCTGTCGCTTCACCTTCCCCACCCTCTGTTTATCCCTCACTCTGGTCTCTCTGGCAGGGTAGCTGGGCTCACTTAGCTGGTACCTCAGTGTTCCAAAAGCAAGTATTCCACAAGAACAATTCCAAGGCCGGGTGCAGTGGCTCAAGCCTATAATTCCAGCAATTTGGGAGCCAAAGGCGAGAGGATTGCCTCAGCCCAGGGGTTTGAGACCAGCCTGGGTAACTTGGTGAGACCTCATCTCTACAATAAATCAAAAAATTAGCTGGGCACGATGGCGTGCACCTGTAGTTTCAGCTACTTGGAAGACTGAGGCAGTTGAAGCTGCGGCAGCCATGAGTGTGCCACTGCACTCCAGCCTGGGCGACTCCAACTCCAAAAATAAAAAATAAGCCAGGCATGGTAACTTGTGTCTGTGGTTCCAGCTGCTTGAAAGATTTAGGCAGAAGGATCGCCTGAGCCCAGCAGGCCAATATTGCGGTGGCTGTGAGCATGCCACTGCACACAAGCCTGGGCAACAGAGTGAGACTCCAACTTAAAAAAAAAAGAACAATTCCAGAGTGGGGGCTCTTCTCTATCAAGCCTCTGCTGTGTCATACTTGTTAATGTTTCATTGGTCAAAGCAAGTCACATGGCCAAGACTAGCGGCATTGTGGAAGAAGTTATACCAGGCTGTGAATACCACCAGCAAGTCTGTGGTGGGGCCAAAGTATTTGCTTTTTGTATAACCTTCCTTCCTGATAGCTTCCCATTCTGATGCTGGTACTCCAGTGACCACTCTTTGAGAACAGATCCTATCCTGTAACATAACCACCAAAAAGACTTTTAAACCTCCCACCCATTCTGGTCACAGATCAAAGGGAATGCCACAGACACCATCACCATCCTGAAGGAGCTGACAATCTGGGGCAGACACATGGACAAGGACACCAGAAAGTTGTGCAGACACTATTTCAATAAGCCCAGAGCTTCTATCCCCTAGCTCCCCCCACCAATCCCCTCTCCAGGTGTTGGTTTGTTCCCCACAAAGTGGGGGAGGATTTGAACCAGATTATCAATTTCTAACACTTTCACCACCATGGGACTTTTTATGTATTTCTTCACCCAAGGAACTCCATGTCTTGGAAGAATTTTGTCTACTAAACAAACTACATGCTAAGTAATTTTTTAAATTGGAAAATAAACGACTCGATTACTGGGTAGAGTTACTGGGTAGAGTTTCTGATCAGAATGGGATAACCAAGAGTTCTATGCTAAATTGAGAAAATTCTCACCAGAGCAAAGAAGTGGGAGGTATTGGATAGACTGGGCTGTCTCGGCTTAGGAAATGTTCAGTTTGAGTATGGCTTTCTGCAATATTCAAAATAGCTGAGTCCCTCTCTGCAGTTTTGGTAGTATTCAGCTGAGATGGATGGATGTCCTCTAAATAAGAATCTATCCAGCACTAAATATTCTGCACACTGGGCACCTCAGAGCCTACCACGGGCCAGCACACTGCCAGGTGCTACAGGGAAATTGTCCATTATAGTTGCCACTAGTGCCACGTGACTGTTTGAATTTAAATTAATTACAATGAAATGAAATTGGAAAATTTTCTCAGTTTCACTAGCCACATTTCATGTGCTTAATAGCCACATAGGGCTAGTGGCCACCAACTGGACAGTGCCCATACAGAACACTTTATCACAGAAAGCTCAAACGGACAGTGCTTGAAGGTACAAACGCAGGGCCAAGCTCAGTGCTCTCACTTGTAACCAGCTCTTTGGGAGGCTGAGACAGAAGGACTAGTAGAGCCCAAGAGTTCAAGACCAGCTTGGGCAACATAGTGAAACCCTGTCACTTCAAAAAATCAAAAAATTAGCTGGGCATGGTGGTGTACACCTGTAGTCCTAGTTACTCAGGAGGCTGAAGTGGAAGGATTGCCTGAGCCTACAAGGTTGAGACTGTGGTAAGCCATGATTGTGCCACTGCACTCCGCCTGGGTGGCAGAGTAAGACTCTGACAAAAAAGAAAAGAAAACAAAACAAAACAATAAATGCAGGCATGTCCAACATGAGAGGCTCAATAGAGCCCAAAGAGAAGTCCTTACACATTAAATTCCAGCCGCTCCACTGCTCATATGGTATAATCGAGCTACAATTCTTGCACACACACACACTGGCTCCAAAACAGTACAAAAATCACAAATACAGATGCAGCCAACCTTTAAGAATCACGTGGCCAGACTTGGTGGCTCAGCCTGTAATCCCAGCACTTTGGGAGGCCAAGGTGAGTGGATTGCCTGAGCCCGCGGGTTCAAGACCAGCCTAGGCATTTGGCGAGCCCTCGTCTCTACAATAAACCAAAAATTAGCTGGACGAAGTAGCGCATGCCTGTAGTTCTGGCTACTTGGAAGGCTGAGGCAGAAGGATTGCTGGAGCTCAGCAGGTTGAGGCTAGGGTGGCAGTGAGTGTACCACTGCACTCCAGCCTGGGAGACAGAGTAAGACTCCGACACACACACACACACACACACACACAAGAATCACATGCTATATTTGGCCAGAAGATGATTAAGCTCCTGATAAAACAGCATTACCAGTAATACTCAAGTAAGCCACTGAGTGTGACACCTGCCAGAACCCAGCTTCCCTCAGGACTCCCCCATCCTCAAGGAAGCGAGCAAGGAGCTGTGCATTTTTTCATCCTGACAATAGAAACCTCTAGGATCCAGCAAGGCCCAGGCTGGATTCTGGGCTTCTTCTGCGTCTATTTTAAAGAAAGAGCTTGCTCTGCAAGGGGATAATGTGGGACATCTGATTTGAGTGGAAGTTTTGATAGCAGACACTGCTGGTAGTCTAACCAACAGCCATCCTCCTTCCTCCTTTGCCCCTGCTGACCAGAATCCTATTTGCATTGAGAGGGACTGGAGAAGCACTGATTGGTCTAAGGCAGGACTTCTCAGCCTTAGCCCTGTTGACATCTGGAGCTGGATAATTCTTTATGGGAAGGCAGTCCTGTGCATCGAAGAATGCTGAACAACATCTCTGGCCTCTACTGCCTAGAAGCTAGTAGCCTCCACCTCCCTAGTCTTTGGGCATGCCAAAAATGACACTGCCACATGCCCTGGGGGTAGCATCACTCCAGGCTGAGAACCACTGGTTTAGACTCTAGGCCAGTGGTTCTCAAACTAGAATCACCAGGAAAACTTGCTTAAACACATTGCTGCCAGGTGTGGTGATTCATGCCTACAATCCCAACACTTTGGGAGGCAGAGGCAAGAGGATTGCCTGAACCTAGGGGTTCGAGACCAGCCTGGGTAACTTGGCAAGACCTCATCTCTACAATAAATCAAAACATTAGCCACACATGGTGGTACACACCTGCAGTCCCAGCTACTCAAGAGGCTGAGACGGAAGGATCACCTGAGCCCAGGAAGTTGAGGCTGTGGTGAGCCGTGATTTAAAAAAAAGAAAAGAAAAAAAGTTATCTGCACTTGTGTTACATCAGAAAAGGGAGAAAACCTAGATGTCTATAGTTGGGGAAATTGATTAATAAATTGTGGTACTGTATATTACCATAACATTAACATTTACTGAGTGGATACCATCCAAAAAGCTTTACTTAGATACACTTGCTTAACCTCAGAGCTTCCCCACAGGGCAGACACGGAGTGGTAATTTACCCAAGTTATTAAACAAAACTCAATGAGTTAGGTAGGATTAGGAACCAAGCCTTCAAGCTCTAGAACTGACCTAATCATTGCACTAGCCTGTCTCACGGGGAACAAGGTCTCCTCTGATCCCCTGACCTCTCTAGACAGATGTACCTCTTCTTTCGACACACTCCCCCTTGTCATCACAGTAGCTGTAACACTTAACTGCAGTTACTATTTTTGTGCTGGTTTTTTTTTGTTTTTTGTTTTTTGAGTTGGAGTCTCACTCTGTCGCCCAGACTGGAGTGCAGTGGCCGCTCCCGGCCACTGCAGCCTCGACCTGCTGGGCTCCGGCGATCCTTCCGCCTCAGCCTTCCAAGTAGTCAGAATTACAGGTGCGTGCTACCACACCCAGCTAATTTTTTTTATTTATTTATTGTAGAGATGAGGTCTCACCAAGTTGCCCAGGCGGGTCTCGAACCCACGGGCTCAGGCAATCCACTCACCTCAGCCACCCAAGGCGCGGGATTATAGGCTGAGCCACCGAGCCCAGCTTGTGTCTGGTTTTATTCATATAACATAATGTCTTCGAGGTTCATCCGTGTTGTAGCATCTACCAGAATTTCACTCTTCAAAGCTGAATAATGCTCCATTGTAGGCATATACCACTTTTGTTTATCCATTCACCTGTCGATGGACACTTGGGTTGTTTCCGCCTTTAGCTATTGTGAACAGTGCTGTTATGAACACGAGTGTTCCAGTACCTGAATCTCTGCTTTCTTTTTTTCTTTTTTTGAGTTAGAGTCTCACTCAGTCGCCCAGACTGGAGTGCAGTGGCCGCTCCCGGCCACCATAGCCTCGACCTGCTGGGCTCCAGCGATCCTTCCGCCTCAGCCTTCCAAGTAGCTGGAACTACAAGCGCACTACCATGCCTAGCTAATTTTTAAAATTTTTATTGTAGAGATGAGGTCTGGCCAAGTTGCCCAGGCGGGTCTCGAACCCACGGGCTCAGGCAATTCACTCACCTCGGCCTCCCAAGGCGCAGGATTACAGGCTGAGCCACCAAGTCCGGTCAAGTCTTTGTTTTCAGTTCTTTGGGGTATACACAGGCATGCCTCATTTTATTGCACTTCACAGATACTACATTTTTTTTACCACACTGATGGTCTGTGGCAGCCCTGTGTCCAACAAGTCTTCGTGTTCAGTTATTTTTCTAGCAGTATATGTTCACTTTGTGTCTCTATGTCACATATTGATAATTCTTATAATATTTCAAATTTTTTCATTATTATTATATTCATTATGGGGTTCAGTAATCAGGGGTCTCTGATGTTACTACTGCAATTGTTTTAGGGCACTATAAACTGTGCTCAGTCGGGCTCGGTGGCTCAGCCTGTAATCCCACGCCCTTGGGAGGCTGAGGTGAGTGAATTGCCTGAGCCTGCGGGTTCGAGACCCGGCTGGGCAGGCGAGACCTCATCTCTAAATAAATCAAAAAATTAGCCGGGCGTGGTAGTGTGTGCCTGTAATTCCAGTTACTCGGAAGGCTGAGGCGGAAGGATCGCCGGAGCCCAGAAGGTCGAGGCTGCGGTGGCCGGGAGCAGCCACTGCACTCCAGTCCGGACGACAGGGTGAGAGTCCAACTCAAAAAAAAAAAAATAAATAAATAAATAAATAAATAAATAAATAAATAAACAAACTGTGCTCATATATGACAGTGAACTTAATGGATGAGCATTGTATGTGTTCTGATTGCTCTACTGACTAGCCATTTCCCCATTTCTCTCCCTCTCCTTGAGTGTCCCTATTCCCTGAGACACAACAATATTGAAATTAGGTCAACTAATTACCCTACAACAGCCTCTAAGTGTTCATGTGGAAGGAAGAATCACAAGCCTCTCACTTTCAATCAAAAGCTAGGCATGCTTAAGCTTAGTCGGAAGGCATGCCAAAAACCAAGTTAGGCCATTGCTTTCCTAAGCCATGGTCTGATCATGTGGCTCCTTGAGCCACAGTCACCATGTTTCCTAGTCTTGGCCTCCTCCCCTACCTCGAGGAGGTGGCCTCCTCTCTCTCTCTCTAACTTACTTTCTAAATAAACTATATTTTCCAATCTAAAAAAAAAAAAGCCAAGATACCAAGATAAGCCAAAAACTAGGTCTCTTGTGCCAAAGAGTTAGCTAAGTTAAGAATGTAAAGGAAAAAGTTCTTGAAGAAAATTTAAAGTACTTCTTCAACAAACACAAATGATTAAAAAGCAAAACAGGGCTGGGCTCGGTGGCTCAGCCTTAATCCCACACTTTGGGAGGCCAAGGTGAGTGGATTGCCTGAGCCCGCGGGTTCAAGACCCGCTTGGACAACTTGGCGAGACCTCATCTCTACAATAAATAAAAAAAAATTAGCCGGCCGTAGTAGGTGCGCCTGTATTTTCCAGTATTTAAAAGGGCGAGGGGGAAAGGATCGCTGGAGCCCAGCAGGTCAAGGCTGTGGTGGCCAGGAGCAGCCACTGCAACCACGACATTCCCTTAAGTCAAAGCCCAATCCAGGGCAAGGTCCTAATTCACTTCAATTCTGTGAAGACTGAGAGAGGTGAAGAAGCTGCAGAAGAAAAGTTGGAAGCAGAGGTTGGTTCATGAAGTTTAAGGAAAGAAGCCATTTCCATAACATAGGAATGCAAGGAGAAGCAGCAAGTGCTGATGGAGAAGCTGCAGACGTTATCCAGAAGATCTAGCCAAGATCATGGATGAAGGTGGCTACATGAAACAACAGATTTTCAGTGTAGACAAAACAGCCTTCTATTGGAAGAAGATGCCATCTAGAACTTGCATAGCTAGAGAGGAGAAGTCAATGCTTGACTTCAAAACTTCAAAGGATAGGTCATCTCTCTTGTTAGGGGCTACTGCAGCTGGTGACTTTAAGTTGTAGCCAATGCTCACTTACCATTCTGAAGATCCTAGAATTATGGATTATAATTCATAATTAATTCATAATTAATAATTATGAATTAAGAATTATGCTAAGTCTACTCTGCCTGTGCTTGCTAAATGGAACAATAAGGCCTGGATGATAGCATATCTGTTTACAGCATGATTTACTGAATATTTTAAGCCCACTGTTGAGATCTACTGCTCAGAAAAAAAGAATCCTTCCCAAATATTACTGCTTATTGACAACGTATCTGGTCACTCAAGAGCTTTGACAGATATAAATGTAGTTTTCATGCCTGCTAACATGCATTCTGCAGCCCATGGATTAAAGACAAATTTTTACTTTAAAGTCTTTTTATTTAAGAAATACATTTTGTAAGCTGGGCTCGGTGGCTCAGCCTGTAATCCCACGCCTTTGGGAGGCTGAGGTGAGCAGATTGCCTGAGCCCGCGGGTTCGAGACCTCATCTCTACAATTAAAAAAAAAAAAAATCAGCTGGGCGTGGTAGCGCATGCCTGTAATTCCGGGTACTTGGAAGGCTGAGGCGGAAGGATCGCCGGAGCCCAGCAGGTCGAGGCTGCGGTGGACGGGAGCGGCCACTGCACTCCGGTCTGGGCGACAGAGTGAGACTCCAACTCAAAAAAAAAAAATACATTTTGTAAGACTATAACTGCCATAGATAGTGATTCCTCTGATGGATCTGGGCAAGATCAATTGAAAACTTTCTGAAGAGGATTCATCATTCTAGATCTCATAACAACATTCGTGATTCATGGGAGCTGGTCAAAATTAACAGAAGCAATCAACATTAACAGGTGTTTAGAAGAAGCTGATTCCAACTGTCATGGATGACTCTGAGGAGTTCAAGACATCAGTGGAGGAAGTAACTGCAGATATGGTGGAAATAGCAAGAGAACCAGAATTAGAAGTGGAGCCCAGGCCGGGCTCAGTGGCTCAACCTGCAATCCCAGCACTTTGGGAGGCCAAGGCGAGTGGACCACCTAAGCCCGCGGATTTGAGATCTCCCCGGGCAACTTGGTGAGACCCTGTCTCTACAATAAATCAAAAATTAGCCGCGCGTGGTAGCACATGCCTGTAGTTCCAGCTACTTGGAAGGCTGAGGCGGAAGGATCGCCGGAGCCCAGGAGGTCAAGGCTGCAGTGGCCAGGAGCGTGCCACTGCACTCCAGTCTGGGCAACAGAGTGAGACTCCAAGTCAAAAAAAAAAAGGAAGTGGAGCCTGAAAGTGTGACTAAATCACTGTAATCTCATGATAAAACTTGGACAGATGAGGAGTTTCTTCTCATGGATGAACAAAGAAAATAGACTCTTTCTTTTTGTAGAGATGAGGTTTCACTATGTTGCCCAGGCTGGTCTCAAACTCCTGGGCTCAAGGAGTCCTCCTGCCTCAGCCTCCCAGAGTGCTGGGACTACAGGCATGAGCCACCACACCTGACCAGAAAGTAGTTTCTTGAGATGGAATCTACTCCTGATGAAGATGCTGTGAACACTGTTGAAATGACAACAAAAGATTACAAATATTTCAAAAACTTCATTGATAAAGCAGCAGCAGAATTTGAGAGGCCTTCAATTTTGAAAGAATTTTTACTGTGGGTAAAATGCTATCAGACACCATCGCATGCTACAAAGAACTCTTTCATAGGAGTTAATCAATGCAGCAAATTCTATGGTTGTCTTATTTTTTTAAATTACCACAATTGCCCCACCTTCAGCAACCACCACCCTAATCAGTTAGAAGCCATCAACATCGAGGCAAGACCCTCCACCAGCAAAAAGATTACGGTTCACTGAAGGTTCAGATGATCCTTAGCATTTTTTAGCAATAAAGTATTTTTTCATTAAAGTATATACTTTGCTTCTAGACATGATGCTATTACACACTTAATAGACTACAGTATAGTAAAAGATAACACTTCTAGGCATGGGGGAAAAAAAATTTTTTTTTTTGAGTTGGCGTCTCACTCCGTTGCCCAGGCTGGAGGTCAGTGGCACACTCACGGCCACCGCAGCCTTGACCTGCTGGGCTCCGGCTATCCTTCTGGTTCAGCCTTCCGAGTAGCCAGAACTACAGGCACATGCTACCACACCCGGCTAATTTTTGATTTACTGGAGAGACAAGGTCTTATCAAGTTGCTTATCAAGTTGCTAGGCTGGTCTTGAACCCCTGGGCTCAGGTAATCCACCGTCTCTGACTCCCAAAGTGCTGGGATTATAGGCGTGAGCCACTGTGCCTGGCTCTTCTAAGAACTTTTTTTTTTTTTGAGTTGGAGTCTCACTCTGTCTCCCAGACTGGAGTGCAGTGACCGCTCCTGGCCACCGCAGCCTCGACCTTCTGGGCTCCGGCGATCCTTCCACTCAGCCTCTCAAATAGCTGGATCTGCAGGCACATGCTATCACGCCTGGCTAATTTTTGATTTATTGTAGAGGTGAGGTCTCGCTAAGTTGACCAGGCAGGTTTCGAACCCGCGGGCTCAGGCAATCCACTCACCTCAGCCTCCCAAAGCGCGGGATTACAGGCTGAGCCACCAAGCCCAGCTACAATTTTTTTGAAGTTTAAATTTAGTTATTATATTTCAGTCTTTGATCCATGTTGAGTTAATTTCTGTATATGGTATAAGGTATAAGCCTACTTTCTTTCTTTTGCATGTGGATATCCAGCTTTCTTACCTGGGACACATGAAAAACAACTCAAACCCAGGCTGTATCCCAGAATCTCTGGTGGGGAAGCCTGGCATCAGTAACTCAAAGTTCTCCAGAGGACTGCTATGGGCAGCCCGGGCTGAAAACCACTGTGTACCGCACTAATCTCTTTAGTTCCAGTTTCTAGCACGAGGAATGACCTAGGGAGGCATTCAGTAGGGTGTGTGCTGGGCCCAGGGGCGACTGTGGGAGATTCTAGTCCTAGAGTTACTCAAGTAAATGGGTTTCCCAGCACCTTACCATGCCCAGTCCAGGTACATCCGAAAAGATGAACAGGCTGTGGGTTCAGCCCCAGCGGAGTGTGGGAGGGATGGGAAGGACCACAGAGTCCGATGGCGACATAGTGATGGACGGCATGGGCCAGGCTGTCCCTGCACATAAGCCAGAGAGGTCTGGCGGCTGGGGAGGCTGCCTGAGGGCAGGGCTGGGCCAGCAGCCTCAGAGGGTAGGTAGCTCGGCAGGAGGAAGAATGAGCTTGTGCAAAGCAAATGGGGAAGCCAGCCCTGCAGGGGAAGCTTCCCAGGAGGAGTGAGGGAACGGCCGCCGCAGCTGTGGGAAGCCAGTGTTCCGTGCTTTCCACTGCATCTCCTCATCTGTAACCTGGGGATGCAGCAGGGCCTATGTCACAGAACACTGGGAGGATACCTGGCATAGGAGAGGAAAAGCAGCTGGAACAGTCGGGCTCAGTGGCTCAGTCTGTAATACCGTGCCTGCCAAGGTGAGTGAATTGCCTGAGCCCGTGGGTTCGAGACCTGCCTGGGCAACTTGGCGAGACCTCATCTCCACAGTGAATCAAAAAAATTAGCCAGGCGTGGTAGCGCGCGCCTGTAGTTCCAGCTACTTGGAAGGCGGAGGCAGAAGGGTCACCGGAGTCCAGCAGGTCAAGGCTGCGGTGGCTGGGAGCGGCCACTGTACTCCAGTCTGGGTGACTGAGTGAAACTCCAACTCAAAAAAAAAAAAAAAAGCACCTGGAACAGTACTTGACACACAGAAAGTGCTCGATAATGTCAGTTATATGTTCCATCATTGTTGTCTCCTTTAATCTCAACAACCCTAAGAGATGCATACTATTGCCTCTTTATTTTTTTTTTTTAAGTAGAAACTGGGGTCAGAGAGGTGAAGTCAATCGCCTAATGTCACACAGCAGGAATGAGCTGGTATTCAAATGCTATTCTATCCAGCTCCAAAGACCACGCACAATTCTTCCACAAAACTCCATGACCAAAGGCTGGAGTTCTGCAACCCAGGAATCCAGAGCTGGAAGGAGCTTCTCAAAGCTATTTTTATCTGGTCTAACCTCTCTTCACTGGGTAGAGACAGACAACCAAAGAAGGGAAACATGTCACGCTGAGGAGGGTTTGGAGCTGAGGCTTCTAGACAGACCAGCAGGCAGGTCAAGCCACCCTCCCCAGCCTCAGCCTCAGTCTCCCCACAGGTCAGCAGGTATTGCCTCTACCATCAGGGAGAGAGGCCAAGCGGCGTCTGTGCCAAGAGCTCACTGTCTGCCCCCCCTTCAGCTGGCAGTGAACACCCTGAGAGCCCCCAGGCCCCCACCCCCTCAGCCTGGGCCTGCAGCCCAGAGACCCCCTGACAGGCCCCCACCGAAGCCTCCTATCCCCTGCAGGGAGGAAGTTAGGCAATTACTGAAGACCTTTGCAGGGGAGCAGAATGCAAACCAGTATCTATTTGCCTACGCAATCTTCATCGCAATTACAGCAGTAATTATTCCCAATGAGCCATTGTGACCCAGCTTCAGCCCAGGTGCTGAGCCCCCAGTCAGATTGTGGTTTCTACCCCCCCCATCACTGCCCTTTTGTTACAGCCAGATTCAATAAATTGGCTGCTATTTTTCGCAGCCCATTAAACGAGGCAGAAATTGGGAGAAAAGGGAGTGTTTAATTTTTTTAATTTTGAGGCAAAGAAAGAAAAGTTTATTTAAAAGTAAATTAGGAAGGAGAAGGGAGAAGAATTACCTCCCCAAGGTGGGGACGGGGCCAAAGCCAGGAAGCATGGCAACAGTCATAGCTCAAAGAGCACATGGCCACACCAGAGTCTTGCAAGGCAATGGCCAATGGCTGCTTGTGGTTGAGTTCTTTTAACCATTCCCGTTGATGGGAGAAGATCATTAAGGTGACTGGGTGGTGGTCTGCTCCACCACAAAGGGGGCAGGCAAGCACAGGCACTGATGTCAGGTGATAGACAGCAGGCAGATGGGTGGGTTAGTCACATGATTGCTGCCATGGTAGGGTCTGTCTGAGTCACGTAGGTGTTTAATTCTTAGAACCAGGTTATAGGGAGACAGGTTGGCATCATTGCCAAAAAACCTGCTTCTCCAAGTAACACAAATTTATTACAGTATTTATACTCAAAATTCATAGACCTTCACCCACCCTGAGTTTGAAGTCTACGTGCAATTTTAGCATGACTTAAGATTTACATGGACCGGGCTCAGTGGCTCAGCCTGTGATCCCAGCACTTTGGGAGGCCAAGGCGAGTAGACTGCCTGAGCCCGCGGGTTTGAGACCAGTCTAGGCAACTTGGCAAGACCTCATCGCTACAATAAATGAAAAATTAGCTGGGCGTGGCAGCATGTGCCTGTAGTCCCAGCTACTTGGAAGGCTGAGGTGGAAGGATCACCACTGCCCAGCAGGTTGAGGCTGCAGTGGCCCCAAGCATGCCACTGCACTCCAGCCTGAGCGATAGAATGAGACTCCAACTCAAAAAAAAAAAATAAAGATTTACAAGAACAATTTTTGATATGTGACCTCTGATGTGACAGAGTCTCCTTGTCATGCTAACATTTAAAATAACATTTTGGAATTTACAGTATGTTTTTCACAGTTTTTTAGAAGCAGCAGATGACTGCAATATTTAGAAGGGAAAGTCATAACATTTAGGATGATAGCTTTAAGTCATTTTAAAATTTAATTGTAGCCGGGCTCAGTGGCTCAGCTTGTAATCCCATGCTTTGCAAGGCTGAGGTGAGTGAATTGCCTGAGCCCGTGGGTTCGAGACCCAACTTGGCGAGACCTCATCTCTACAATAAACCAAAAAATTAGCCAGGTGTGGTAGTGTGCACCTGTAGTTCCAGCTACTTGGAAGGCTGAGGTGGAAGGATCGCCTGAGCCCAGCAGTTCGAAGCTGCGGTAGCCATGAGCATGCCACACTGCATTCTAGCCTGGAGGGCAGAATGAGACTCCAATTTAAAGAAATTAAAAAATAGGTTGGGCTTAGTGGCTCAACCTGTAATCCCAGCACTTTGGGAGGCTGAGGCAAGTGGATTGCCTGAGCCCATGGGTTTGAGACCCGCCCAGGCAACTTGGCGAGACCTTGTCTCTACAATAAATCAAAAATTTGCTGGGCATGGTAGCGCATGCCTGTAGTTCTGGCTACTTGGAAAGCTGAGGTGGAAGGATCGCCGGAGCCCAGGAAGGCGAGGCTGTGGTGCGTGCCACTGTACTCTAGTCTGGGCAACAGAGTGAGACTCCAACTCAAAAAAATAAATAAATAAATAAAATAAAAAATAAAAAAATAAATGCACATTCCTGGTCTCCATCCTAGAGAATCTGATTCTGGTTTTCTGTTTTTTGTTGATTTTTTTTTTCTTAGAGATTGGGGTCTTGCTATGTTGCTCAGGTTGGTCTCAAACTCTCGGCTTTAAGCCATCCTCCCACCTCAACCTCCTGAGTAGCTGGGACTACAGGTGTGAGCCACCACACCCAGTTCTGAATCTGTTGATCTAGGGTAAAACCCAAGTGTCCTGGCTTTGTCTCTTGCTTTAAAATTTTCATGTGGTCAGGCGCAGTAGCTATGCACCCAGCACTTTGGGAGGCAAGAGCAAGAGGATTGCCTGAGCCCACGAGTTCAAGACCAGCCTGGGCAACATGTTAAGGCCTCATCTGTACAATAAATCAAAAAATTAGCTGGGCATGGTGGTGCACACCTGTCGTTCCAGCTACTTGGAAGACTGAAGTGGAAGGATCGTCTGAACCCAGCAGGTCGAGGCTACGGTGGCCATGATGGTGCCACTCCACTCCAGCCTGAGACAGAGTGAGACTCTGACTTGGAAAAAAAAAAAAGAAAGTTAGTCAGGCTCGGTGGCTCAGCCTGTAATCCTGCGCCTTTGGGAGGCTGAGGTGAATGGATTGCCTGAGCCCGCGGGTTCGAGACCCGCCTGGGCAGCGAGACCTCATCTCTATAATAAATCAAAAAATCAGCCGGGCGTGGTAGTGCATGACTGTAATTCCGGCTACGTGGAAGGCTGAGGCGGAAGGATCGCCGGAGCCCAGCAGGTCGAGGCTGCGGTGGCCGGGAGCGGCCACTGCACTCCAGTCTGGGCGGCAGAGTGAGACTCCAACTCAAAAAAAAAAAAAAAGTTTCCTCATGTGATTTCAATGATCAACCCACATTTAGGAAATGTTAGTGGGTCCAGGAAAGATTTCCTGAATATTTTTTGTTCCTTCTCTTACTGTCAAAATTTCTAACAACCCATCGCTCCTTCTTTTGCACATCCAAATAACCACTGGAAGAATTAAGGGAAGCGATGTGAGTCATTCACACTTCAGTATAAATAAGTTTACTCAGCGAGCTTTCTCCAAGTCTAACACCCAGCTGAGATCCTGCCCATTTGTGGGGAGGAAAGGGTGGGAATTAGGAGTGTTGACAGAGGAGGAAAGCCAGCAGAGCAGGAAGAGGGAGGGAATAGAGGTGCTTCTGAGAGATGTGCTGAGAGTGAGGGGCCTTGAACTGAGCCAAATGACTTGAAGGGGATGTCCCGCAATGGGAAAACGAGAGAGAGGCTTGAAGCTGTAGTCACTAGCACTCATGCCAGAGTCCAGATGACCGCAGTTAACCAGCGTTTGCCTGAGCTTGGAGGTAGTGGAGGGAGGAAGGGGAAGATGCTGAGTACAGCCTGAAGAGCTGCCTATACAACTAACAGTGGAGGAGTGATCTAACCTTTCCATACTCAAAGTGTGATCCAAGGACCAGCAGAACTGGCACTGCCTGGGAATCTGGTAAAAATGCAGACCCTTAGGACCACCACACCTATGGAATCAGAATGTGTGTGTGTGTGTGTGTGGTGTGTGTGTGTGTGTGTGTGTATGTATCAGGATTTCACTCTGTTGCCCAGGCTGGAATGCAGTGGCATGATCACAGCTCCCCACAGCCCTGACCTCCTGGGCTCAGGCAATCCTTCTGCCTCAGCCTCCCTAGTAGCTGGGACTACAGGTGCGTACCACCACGCCTAGCTAATTTTTAGATTTTTTTATAAAGATGAAGTCTTGCTGTGTTGCCCAGGCTGGTCTTGAACTCCTGGGCTCCAGCGACCCTCTCGCCTCAGCCTCCCAAAGTGCTGTGATTACAAGCATGAGTCACTGCTCCCGGCCTGAATTTTCAACAAGGCCCCCAGGAGACTCCTGTGCAGAGTTGGAGACGCTCTGGTCTAACTAACATTCAACTCTAGTACCTCTGGGAATTACCTGCTTCTAAGAAGTCATTGATAAGCAAGAGGTAGAGGTGCAACATGAAGCAAAGAAGGGGGGTAGGTGCCAGAGGGAGCAGAGGGAGTTAAGCTCCACCAGGGAGCCAGCCTGAATTGCTTTCTGAGTACAGCCTGAGTAAAGAAGGACATGGCAGGATAAGACAATAAAACTAAGAAGTAGGTACATTTTGGGTCCTGGACTTGCAATCTACAGCTAGGTTCAGGGCTCACTCTGCCACTAACTTGCTTGAGTAATTGGCCTCAGTTTCCTGGTCTGTCAAATGGTGCTGATACGTGTTCTCTTGCTGCCTTTTAGGGCTGTTGTGAGACCCAAAGGAGCTAGGATGAGAAAGTACATGGGAGGCCACGAAACACTGGACAGGGGGAGTCACTGTGGCTGCTTCCCAGTGTCCTCATGAGACACCACAAAAGCCTGGTCTTGCAAGTGGCCGAAGTTACCCCTGCTCCCTTCCCCCACCCTTCAGAGCCAGAATCTCATGCTGCAAGGAGCTGAACAAACCAGGTCACACAAGAATGTTACTATCTGACAACATTTCAGTGTCTGCCAGGATTCGAGTTTGATAAAGATCCTTGGAATTGGTATCAGGTAGTTTGGCCGGGCATGGTGAGGCTCATGACTGCAATCCCAGCAGTCTGGAAGGCTGAGACAAGAGGATTGTTTGAGCCCAGGAGTTCAAGACCAGCCTAGACAACATGTGAGACCTTGTCTCTAAAAAGAATTTTTTTAAAGAGTCAGGAATGGTGAAGCAGCTACTCAGGAGGCTGAGGTGGAAGGATCACCTGAGCCCAGGAGGTCGAGGCTGCGGTGAGCCATGATCATGCCACTCCAGCCTGGGCAACAGAATGAGGCCCCAACTCAACAAAAAAAATAGATAGCAGGTCGTCAGATGGGGTTGGTCACATCCTCCTGCCCACCAGGGAGCACTGGTTCTCCACTTGGGCTGCCCAACAGAATCAGCAATGACTAGACCATTAGGATGGCTAAAATAAAAGGACAGACAATAACAAGTGTTGACAAAGATGCAACCAGAACTCTCAAACACTGCTGATGTGATTGAAAATGGTACAGTTGCTAGGCTTGGTGGCACAGCCTATAATCCCGTGCCTTTGGGAGACTGAGGTGAGTGGATTGCCCGAGCCCGCGGGTTCGAGACCCACCTGGGCAGCGAGACCTCATCTCTACAATAAATCAAAAAATCAGCCGGGCGTGGTAGCGCATGCCTGTAATTGCAGCTACTCGGAAGGCTGAGGCAGAAGGATCGCCGGAGCCCAGCAGGTTGAGGCTGCGGTGGCCGGGAGCGGCCACTGCACTCCAGTCTGGGCAACAGAGTGAGACTCCAACTCAAAAAAAAGAAAGAAAATGGTACAGCCACTTGGGAAAACTATGAGGCAATATCTACTGAGGTTCAGCACCTGTATACCTTAGACCATACTTCCACCCTTCCGCAGACACCCAACAGAAGTGAGTACACATGGCTGCCAAAAGATATGCACAAAGCGGCAATATTCTTACTGGCCCCCGAACAGCCCATATGTCCATTAGTAGTTGAAAGACTAAATGAACACATTGTGTGCCATATTGGATACTCTCCCAGCTCTGAGACAAAGGTATTCCACCCCTCCACCTCCCTCCAAACTCCTCCTCCCCTGGTGACAGGGAGTATTTACTGCTGACAACTCTGAGTTCCTTGCCAAGAACTGCCCTCCACAGAGGACGCTTACATCCAACAACTGGTTGACCCAGGTCTGGGTCCCTTGCTTGATTCAGGACAACTCTGAAGCACCACTGCAGCCTCAGCACTCCTGTGGGATTACCTGAGGCCTATGTTAAAATGGCAACTTGTGGTGGCTCCTACCTGTAACCCCACCACTTTGGGAGGCCAAAGCAGGAGGATTGCTCAAACCCTGGAGTTCAAGACCAGCCTGAGCAACATAGCAAGACCTCATCTCTACTACAAAAAATAAATAAATAAATCAGCCGGGCGTGGTGGCTTCTGTCTGTAGTCCCAGCTACTTAGGAGGTTGAGGCCATAGGATCACCTGAGACCAGGCAGTCGAGGCTGCAGTGAGCCCTGATCGTGCCACTGCACTCCAGCCTGGGCAACAGAGTGAGACCCCAACTCAAAATAAAATTTTCCACTCTCTGCCCTGTCCCACTTCCCTACCCCCTTATAAGTGATGCTCCTGGTAGCACTGCCCAGCTACCCTCCCACACGTAAGTCTCCAAGTCGGAACCCAACCTACCCCAGTTGGTGTCGGGAGTGATTCCAGGAGACAGCCTCTGAACACTGGGACCCAGGAGCTGGGTCACCCACCCATCCCGTGCTACGAGAGCTGACACCCCGCACACCGCAGCGATGAGGCCCTTAACAGTCTCCTGGGTTGCAGGGAAGGGAGCACCCTGCAGGGGAAGCGGTTTGAGGGGGTGTGGTTATGAACTCTAACGCCCAGGGAGGAGACTGGCTGCTCTGGGGGCTCATGCGCACTGGAGAGAGACCGTGCAAGGCTGTGGGTGATTCATCACTCGTTTAAGGTCAAGGGCCTCCTTAGCAGCATATAAATTTTCCTCTTCTGCAGCTGAAGGGGAAAAAAGGGCTGAGGGACAGACCCAGGGCTTAATGATGAGAAGACAGAATGGGCTGAATTCTCAGCCCACAATGAGTCTGCAGCATGGAGGGTGAGCCCTGGGACAGAGCAAAACGCAGAAGTGAGCCCGAGCTAGCTCTCCACCACGTGAAGACGAGAATCCTCCCTCAGACCTGCACCCCCACCCTGGCCACCCGACCCATAGCAAGTAAATCACACCCTCGCCCGCAGGGGCTGAGGAAGGACTGGCTGGTGCAGGGTGGGATGATCACGCAGGGCAGAAGGCAGGGGAGTGCCGGGACTCGGTCCAGAGGAGCAGGACCAAGGGTGGGGGCTGAACATCAAGTCGGATAAGGGGGAGTCAATCCCTTAACCCAAGAATTAGCACCCTGGCAACGATGCTGGCAAGACTGCTTGGAGAAAGGGACAGCCCACCGGACAGGAAGTAGAAATGCTAGGGCTGCCCTGTCAGAGTGGGAAGAAGG
Organism: Cephalopachus bancanus; assembly: GCA_027257055.1. Classification (NCBI taxonomy): domain Eukaryota; kingdom Metazoa; phylum Chordata; class Mammalia; order Primates; family Tarsiidae; genus Cephalopachus; species Cephalopachus bancanus. The sequence continues at coordinate 213,438 of JAPVLO010000941.1, forward strand.
GATCAAAAGCCTGGGAGAAGTGGGTGGGCATGCTCGGGTGGGCATGCTTGGGTAGGTGCCGGGTCAGGCCTGAAACCCACCAGCTGTCTGTCTTCTGCAGAAGACCTCATAGACGCTGTTGACCAGCGCCCCAAGGAAAGCCCTAAGAAGCTCAGGGTGAGTGTCCTCTAAAGACCTGCTAGTTGGAGCTGCTGTGACGGAACTGGGCACCCTGACCGCCGTGGGAAGGACAGGATCCCCAAGGAAGAGGCCAGGTGGCAGCGCTCAGTCATCAGCAGCAAGGCGGGGCCCCTATCACAATGAGCGGCAACGTCAGAGCCGCCTGACCCGCAGAGCTATGGGCATGGTTAATAGACCCCGTGTCCCCAGGGGAAAGCCGATGGCCAGCCAATAAGGGCACTGTCCACTCTAGGCACTCCAAAGAGTCCGAGGCTTGGTGATCAGGAGCTGAGGGCAGCAACCCAGGATAAAGACACCATCCTTCCACCAGTTTCCAGACCCGAGCAAGGTTTCAGATCCAATTGACTGAAGGAGAGACCAGGTCCCCAGGAGGACGAACCCTGCCACTCCAGAAGAAGGCTACGTGGCAATGCTTTCTCCCATTTCTCCCCAGAAGGACTTATCCACCATTTACTTGGGTAGCCATACAAGAAAAAGGACTGCCCGGGCATTTCAAAGACTGTCAGACACAGGGTCCACGTGGATACTGGTACTACGGACCCAAACAGTGATCGTGGCCCCCTGTTGGGGTAGAACTTACACGGGCTGAGTGACAGATGGAGTCGTGGCCCAGGTCCAGGTCACAGGGAGTTCTTGGGTCCACAGGCCAGTGGTTGTCTCTCTGGTCCCTGAAGCAGACACACGTGCAGAACCAGTGCCTTGACCTGTGGGGTCAGAATCATGGTAGTGGCCATGAGGAAGCCTCTGAAACTGTCCACAACAAAGGAGGTGTCGCTGTGGCACAGGACAGTGGGCTCTGCAGGTCTCACCACACTGCCCAGAATGCTTCTGGATGGAGTGGTGCAAAGCCTTGTGAAGATGCAACTGATTGACAGGTCTATCGTACAGCATGGTGACCACAGTTCAGAACAATGTGCTGTATTCTTAAAAACTGGTAAAAGAGTAGGTTTGGAGTGGTTCTCAGCACAGCAGTATGTGAGGTAATGCAGATGGTAATTAGCTTGATCTAGCCATTCCACTGGGTATACATACTTCAAAATATCATGTTGCACACCATAAATATATACAATTTTTATCTGTCAATTAAAAATAAAAATAGTCGGACTTGGTGGCTCAGCCGGTAATCCCACGCCTTTGGGAGGCTGAGGTGAGTGGACTGCCTGAGCCCGCGGGTTCGAGACCCACCTGGGCACCTTAGCGAGACCTCATCTCTACAATAAATAAAAAATTAGCCAGGCGTGGTAGCGCACGCCTGTAGTTCCAGCTACTTGGAAGGCTGAGGTGGAAGGATCGCCGGCGCCCAGCTGGTGAGGCTGTGGTGGCCAGAAGCGGCCACTGTACTCCAGTCTGGGCAACAGAGTGAGACTCCAACTCAAAAATAAAATAAAATTAAATTAAAATAAAAATAATTCGGCCAGACTTGGTGGCTCATGCCTGTAATCCCAACAATTTGGGAGGCCAAGGTGGAAGGACCACTTGAGGCCAGGAGTTTGAGACCAGCTTGGGCAACATAGCATCTCTACAAAATAACAATAATAATGAAAAGATGCAAATGAGGTGCCAGCAGCTTGGAGCCAATCGCCTGCAAGGATGAAGCACCATCTTCTGGGACATGTACACACTCTAAATTAATGACCACTGCATGGTGCTGAATCCCCAGTGAGACCGGAATAGATGTGTCGGAGAACTACAGGGTAGAAGTAGGAGTGGCCCCAGTCCTCATCACACCTAGTGACAACTCTGGGTAGTGCAAGTTTAGAAATCCCGGTTCCCGCCAGGCTCGGTGGCTCAGCCTGTAATCCCGCGCTTTGGGAGGCTGAGGTGAGTGGACTGCCTGAGCCTGTGGGTTCAAGACACGCCTGGGCAACTTGGCGAGACCTCATCTCTACAATAAATCAAAAAATGAGCCAGGCGTGGTAGCGCGCGCCTGTAGTTACAGCTACGTGGAAGGCTGAGGCGGAAGGATCGCCGGAGCCCAGCAGGCGAGGCTGCAGTGGCCGGGAGCGGCCACTGCACTCCAGTCTGGGCGACAGAGTGAGACTCCAACTCAAAAAAAAAAAAAAGAAATCATGGTTCCCTTGGCCAGGCGTGGTGGCTTAAGCCTGTAATCCCAGCACTTCGGGAGGCCAAGGCAAGAGGATTGCCTGAGCCCAGGGATTCGAGACCAGCCTGGGCAACTTGGTGAGACCCTGTCCCTACAACAAATCAAAAAATTAACCAGGTATGGTGGCCCACGCCTGTAGTTCCAGCTACTTGGAAGGATGAGGTGGAAGAATCGCCTGAGCACAGCAAGTTGAGGTAGCGGTGGCCATGAGCGTGCCGCTGCACTCCAGACTGGGCAACAGAGTGAAACTCCAGCTCAAAAAAAAAAAAAAGAAATCTTTGTTCCCAAAGGGGAGACACTTCCATCAGAGGACAAGAGTCTGATTAAACTTTCAGCAGAGCTGCTACCACTTCCCTTCGGCTTCCTTGTGGCAAGGGACCAAAAGATTAAAAAAAAAAAGGAGTCACCATCCTGGCAGGAATAATTGGCCCTTATCACCAGTAGGGGCCTTCTGTAAAAGCTTCACACTGTTTGTACACCTAGGGGCAAGAAAGAATCGCTTTGATATGCAGGCAGTTCCCCAGGGCATCCCTTGGTATCATGGGAAACAAGCACAATGGCAGGGAGTGAGAAGGGCAGGAACGCCAGAGATCCAGACTCCCTCAGAGACGAGGGTCTGGGTCCCCTCACCAGGTAAGCCACCTTGATCAGCAGAGGCCCTAGCCAAGGGCCAGGGAGCCTAGCACAGGTAGCTGAAGAGGGAGGAGACAAGTGTCCGTTCTGGCCCTGAGACCTGCTGCTGCAGGGACGTAGCTCGTCGCTCTATCCTTCCCCTCCTTAGATTCCCCAGGAAAAGAGACCAACCAGACCCTGAGGAAGCTGTTCCCAGATGGGGTGAATTATTGTTATTATTATTTTTTGAGTTGGAGTCTCACTCTGTCGCCCAGACTGGAGTGCAGTGGCCGCTCCTGGCCACCGCAGCCTCGACCCGCTGGGCTCCGGCGATCCTTTCGCCTCAGCCTTCCGAGTAGCTGGAACTACAGGCATGCGCTACCACGCCCAACTAGTTTTTTTTTTTTATTATTTATTGTAGAGATGAGGTCTCGCCAAGTTGCCCAGGCGGGTCTCGAACCCGCGGGCTCAGGCAATTCACTCACCTCAGCCTCCCAAAGGTGCAGGATTACAGGCTGAGCCACCGAGACCGGCTAGGGTGAATTATTATAGGGTACGCATTTCCAAGTAGCATGAGAGGTGGGCTGCAGTGGATACTGTGGGGGTGCCCAGGTTCACCCCGCTTTTGGGAGTGTTGCCACTGCCGGCTCACCGCTGGGTCCTCTATGGGCGTTGCCCTTGGCTGAAGTGAGCTGCCTAGGCCAAGGTTACACTTCTAGGAAGACAGCCTGTGTTGTGACTGGTTGAAGAGGGATACAGAGACCTGGCCCTCTGTGTCTCAATACTGGCAAGAGTCATCTCAGCTTCAGGGCTCTCAGTGGGGTCAGCTGAGGCTTCTACTGTGACTTCTCCTTCAGCCCAATCCCTGCTCTTAATCCTGTTGATTCCAGGAGAAACCTCCTGCATTCCACTGCACCCCAGCCTGGGTGACAGAGTGAGACCCTGACTCAAAAAGAAAAGAAAAGGGTAAACTACTGCTACCCAGCATACCACAAGGAAGCTCAGAGCCGTAACACAGAGCAAACGCAGCCTGATGCAGAAGAGCACATTCCACACGGTTCCACTCAGATGAAATTAGAGAACAGGCAAATCTGATCCTATAAAGTCAGGAGAGTGGTTTATGAGGGGCAGATACTAACTGGGAAGGGACAAGAGAGAAACTTCTGGGATGCTGGCTGGAAGTGTTCTATATCTTGTTCTGGGTAGTAGTTTCACATTCACTGACATGGGCATTTTATGCCTCATTTTGAAAATACAAATGCCACCAGGCACGGTGGCTCACGCCTGTAATCTCGGCACTTTGGGAGGCCAAGGCAGGAGGCTTGTCAGAGCCCAGGAGTTCAAGACCAGTCTAGGCAATGTGGCGAGACCTCATCTCTACAAAAAAAGCTGTGGTTCCAGCTACTTAGAAGGCTAAGGTGGAAGAATCGCCTGAGCCCAGCAGGCCTGGACTACAGTAGCTGTGATTGTGACACTGCACTCTAGCCTAGGTGACAGAGTGAGACTGACTTAAAAAAAAAAAAAGGAATGCCCAGGCCCCAGCCCTGTTAATCCAGAAAATTCTAAAGTGCAACCAGGTCGAGAAGCCCTGGGCTGGGGTCTGCTGAAGTGAAGAGTCATAATGCCAGCGACTGAAGCAAGGCTCCAAGGCAGGAGGAAAGAGAGAGGCCCACAGAGGAGAGCCAAAGGCGGCCCTCGGGGAGGCAGCGGGTAGGAGCAGGAAAGAGTGACCCAGAGACGTTGCACAATACAGTTCATGCTCCTGTGAGACTCTAATGCCACTGATGATCTGACAGAAGGGAGGTGATGCCCGTAATGGGAGCGGCTGTAAATACAGATGTAGCTTCGCTCCTAGCCTGCCACTCACTTCCTGTTGTGCGGTCCACTTCCTAACAGGGGATGGGGACCCCTGCGAGCTTAGGAAAGGAAGGAAGAGGACCAATGGTGGCAATGGCCCCTTTCTTGCTGTGTGGCCTTGGAGCCATACCCTCCCCGTCTGGGCCCTGTGTCCAGGGCAGAGATAGGCTGGGGCCCGGGAAGGGCAGGGTGTAGTTGCAACCCAATATCCTCACTCTCCAGACCCCATTCAAATCCCAGTCCTGTTCCTTGCTGGCAAGTTATCTGCCCCCACCCGTCTTCTCAACTGCAAAGCGGGGGTGATGGCACCTACTTCACCCGGTGGCTGTGAGAACCACGTTGAAGACAAATGTTTCACAACACCTCCTCCTCCCTCACTCTCAGCTGACAACCGACTGTGATGCTTATTCTCAGGGGGAGGGAGCAGTCTGGAGAGAACACCTCACACAGGCGCCCCCGGTCCCCTCCCCCGCCTTGGACTCTGCCTCCGTCCCCTCTCCTCAAGGGTGTCCCACTGATGCGTGCGATTGGGTCTTCCCTCACATCAGAATCTTTCCCATCCACAGAGAAACCTGCTGTTTTGTTCCTCGCTTAAGAGGAAACAAATGCCCCCCCCCCAGACTGCCCAGTGCCCTGGCTGCTGTTCCACGTGTCTGCTCCCCTGGGGGCAGAGGACACCCCTGGAAAGCCTTGTCCATCCTCCCTGTCTCGACTCCCTCCCGAAGCCTTTCCGGTCAGCCTCGGGCCCTCATCAGCCACCGCTGACCCCATGCCTCCTCTCTAATCCTCCTCTTCGGCAGCCGCCCCGTCTGCCCTGATGCTCGTGCCCCTGGGCTCCCCGGATGCCACACTCCCACCCTGAGTCACGCCTGTCTCCCCACGTGAGCCCTGGCTCAGGCCATCGACATCCCCATCCTCAGAGCTCTCAACCAGGCTGTGGCCTTAAATACCCCGCTCCGATATTTCCAGCCTCAACTCTGCCCTTGAACTCCAGTGGCGCAAATCCAACCACCCTCTAAAGGCCCCATTTGGATGTGGGGCAGGCAGCTCCAACGAGACGTGCCCCTAACTGATTGCTCCAACCTTGGTCTTGGCCATCTCAGGACATGACACCACAGTTCCCCAAGTGCTCCCTCACCCCCACATTCCACTGACTGTCCATTCAAAATAGACCCAAAGCCCAGCCACTTCTCACTGCCTCTCCACAGACCCGGGTCTGCACCAGCACCCTCTCTCACCCAGAGGGCTGCCTGGCCTCCTAATGAGTCTCCCTGCCTCCATCCTCACCCCCTACTGTCTATTTTCCAGGCAGTAGCTACAGCCATCTTTTTTTTTTTTTGAGTTGGAGTCTCACTCTGTCGCCCAGACTGGAGTGCAGTGGCCGCTCCCGGCCACCGCAACCTCGACCCACTGGGCTCCAGCGATCCTTCCGCCTCAGTCTTCCGAGTAGCCGGAATTACAGGCATGCGCTATCACACCCGGCTGATTTTTTGATTTATTGTAGAGATGAGGTCTCGCTGCCCAGGCGGGTCTCGAACCCGCGGGCTCAGGCAATCCACTCACCTCAGCCTCCCAAAGGCGCGGGATTACAGGCTGAGCCACAGAGCCCGGTTTACAGCCATCTTTTTAAAGCAAAAATATAATCTTGACACGTCACACTCCTGCCGAAACCTTTCACTGACTCACTGTCTCACTGAGGACAAGGTCCCCGAGCTTTCACCTGGTCTGTGGATGGCATGTGGAGAGCCCCAAACTGTTTATTTATCCTCACCAACAACCACTCCCGCACCCCTCACTCCATTCCAGATGCTCTGTCCTTCTTTCCTGCCTCAGGGCCATTGCACTTGCTGTTTACTGTGCTGGGATGTTGTTCGCCTGGCATGCACAGGGCTCATTTCTTTGCCGTAAGTCTCTGTTCCATGTCTCTGACCCCCACCTCCACCCCATCTAAAGAAGCCAGGCCTTCCCCTCACTCTCCAGCCCCTCACCCCTGCTTTATTTTTCCTTTGTAACACTTATCTCTCTCTGATATATATATATATATATATATATATATATATATATTGTTTGTTTGTTTGTTTAGTTGGAGTCTCACTCTGTCGCCCAGACTGGAGTGCAGTGGCCGCTCTCGGCTACCACAGCCTCGACCTGCTGGGCTCCGGCGATCCTTCCGCCTCAGCCTTCCAAGTAGCTGGAACTACAGGCGCGCGCTACTATGCCCGGCTAATTTTTTGATTTATTGTAGAGATGAGGTCTCGCCAAGTTGCCCAGGTGGGTCTCGAACCCATGGGCTCAGGCAATTCACGCACCTCAGCCTCCCAAAGCGCGGGATTACAGGCTGAGCCACTGAGCCCAGCCTCCCTGATATATTTTTTAAGTTAACAGGTTTTTTTAAATTTTTTTTGAGTTCGAGTCTCACTCTGTTGCCCAGGCTAGAGTGCAGTGGCACACTCACAGCCACCACAGCCTCGACCTGCTGGTCTCAGGCCGTCCGAGTAGCTGAAACCACAGGCATGCGCCACCACACCCAGCTAATTTTTTTTAAATTTTTTAAAATTTTTTGATTTATTGTAGAGATGAGGTCTCACCAAGTTGCTCAGGATGGTCTTGAACCCCTGGGCTCAGACAATCCTCTCGCCTCTGCCTCCCAGAGTGCTGGGATTACAGGAATGAGCCACCACACCTGGTAGGCTTTATTTTTAAGAGCACTTTTAGTTCCCCAGTAAATTTGATCAGAAAGTACAGAATTCTCATATACCCCCACATCCATACACATAGTCCCCCCTTATAGTCAATATCCTGCATGTTACAGCTGATGAACCTACATCAACACATTATCACCCAAGTCCAGAGTTTACGTGAGGGGGTTTACATTAGGTTTCACTCTTTTTTTTTTTTTTTTTTGAGTTGGAGTCTCACTCTGTCACCCAGACTGGAGTGCAGTGGCCACAGACTGGAGTGCAGTGGCCACTCCCGGCCACCGCAGCCTCAACCTGCTGGGCTCCGGCGATCCTTCCGCCTCAGCCTTCCGAGTAGCTGGAACTACAGGCGCACGCTGCCACACCCGGCTCATTTTGATTTATTGTAGAGATGAGGTCTCTTCAAGTTGCCCAGTCTCTTCAAGTGAACCCACGGGCTCAGGCAATCCACTCACCTCAGCCTCCCAAAGGCGCGGGATTACAGGCTGAGCCACCGAGCCCAGCTGAGGTTTCATTCTTGAGGTTATACATTCTATAGGTTTTGACAAATGTCTGCCATTGTAGCATCACACAAAATAGTTGGCCTGCTCTAAAATTCTCTGTGCTCTCTCAGCCTGTTCATCCCTCCCCTCCTCCCCTACCCCTGGCAACCACTCATCTTTTTACTGTCTCCATTGTTTTTCCCTTTCCAGAATGTCATATAGTTGGAATCACACAGTATGTGGACTTTTCAGATTGGCTTATTTCACTTAGTTATATGCATTTAAGTTCCCTCCATGTCTTTTCATGGCTTGATAGCTCATTTCTTTGGGACACTGAATATTATTCCATTGTCTGGGTGTACTGCAGTTTATTTAGCCATTCACCTATTGAGGGACATCTTGATTGCTTCTAAATTTGGGCAATTACATTCCTTGTGTACATTCACAATACACAACAGCTTGGCAAAAGCCCCAGTGAGTCCTACAATAAAGAAAACTCATTACCTTGGTCGAACCCAGTTTTCCCCAAATATGACCACGGACAAACTGTCCCAGTGCTACCTCCCACCTCCTGGATGCCACAGGAGCTCATCCAAGGACAAGGCCCACCCCCCAACCCCCACCCCTACCCCCCAGCTGGGACAGCCAATAAAGGCCTTGAAGGAGGAAAGAGGCTCAGAGCAACAGAACAGGTGGGGAGCATGGAGGCAAAGGGAGTGGAGTGTGGAGTTTGGAGGACGTGAGTCCAGCTGGAGTGAGGAGCACTGGGAACTACACTGGAACCTGACTCTGGAGTCCATACCGCACAGTGGTTAGGCTATGTGGCCCTGACCAAGTCACTTCCCTCCTCTGTCCCTTAGCACCACTGTAAGAGGAGGGGATTGGACAAAGCTGGTCCCTACAGCCTAAAGCCCTACGCCCAGGGCCTCTGAGGCTATAGGATGGCTCCTTAGGTGGGCTTCTATAATTCAAAAAGCCTAATTCCTTGAATACCCAGACTGAACTCTCTAAAGACATCTCCCATATATGGATCCACAGGAAAAAGATAATCCACGAAATGGGAGAAATAGTTGCAAATCACATATCTGATAAGGACCCAGTGTCCAAAATAACAAACTCAAGGAGTGCAGTAGTTCACTCCTGTAATCCCAGCACTTTGGGAGGTCAAGGTGGGAGGATCACTTGAACCCAGGAGTTCAAGGTCAGCCTAGGCTACTTGTGTGCGGTGGCTCATGCCTATAATCCCAGCACTTTGGAAAGCAGAGGCAAGAGGATTGCTTGAGCCCAGGGGTTCGAGACCAGCCTGGGCAGCTTGGCAAGACTTAATCTCTACAATAAATCAAAAAATTAGCCAGGCGTGGTGGCTTTTGGAAGCTACTTGAAAGGCTGAGGTGGAAGGATGGCCTAAGTCCAGCAGGTTGAGAAAGACCAGCCTAGGCAGCATAGTGAGCCCTTGTCTTTACAAGAAATCAAAAAAAATTAGCCAAACATGGTGATGCACACCTGTAGTTCCAGCTACTCGGGAGGCTGAGGCAGAAGGATCACCTGAGCCCAGGAGTTTGAGGCTGTGGTGAGCTGTGATGGTACCACTGCACTCCAGCCTGGGCAACAGAGTAAGACCCTGGCTCAAAAAAAAAAAAAGGTAAGGATGGGAGAAGTGGAACTTTCCTACATTGCTGGTGGGAATGTAAAACTATGCATTCTGGAAAACAATCTGGCAGTTCCTCAAAAGGCTAAACATAGAGTTACCACATGACCCAGCAATTCTATCCTTAGGTATATATACCCAAGATAAATGAAAACATATGTCCACACCAAAACTTGCACAGAAATGCTCTTAGAAACATTATTCATAATAACCAAAAAAATAGAATCAACTCAACTGTCCATTAATGGATAAACAAAATGTGGTATAGCCATACAATAGAACATTATCCAGTCATAAGGAAAGAAGTAGCTACAACATGAATGAACTTAAAAACATTACACTAAGTAAAAGAAGCCAGTCACAAAAGGCTTATATGATTTCATTCATATGTAATGTCCAGAATAAGCAAATTTACAGAGTCAGAAAATTGGTGGTTGCCAGCAGCTTGGAAAGTAATTGCTAATGGATATGGAGTTTCTTTTTGGAGTGATGAAAATGTTCTAGAATTAGATAGTGGTGATGGTTGCACAACTTTGTAAATATACCAAAAACCACTGAATTGTATATTTTTAAAAGGTAAGTATCATGGTATATTAATTATATCTCAATAAAAATGTATTTATATGAAAGATCTACAATTTCTTGGAGTGATGGCTGATGGCTCTGAGATGCATGGAACATCTTCATGCCAGAACGCAAGGGAATTTTCCAAGACCAATGTGAATGTACAAAAAGATTGCCAGAGTCCACCTGAAGAGGTTCCTGCTGGCCAAACATGAGACAATTTGAGCATTACTGAGAAGAATGACCACAAGTGCTAAAACACATCAAATTACTAAAAATCTATAATGATAATAAAACTCAAAATCTAAAAAAACTAAAAAGTCTGTTAAAAACACATACCTGCAAGAATGCGGACCACTAGGATTCTGTACACACTGCTTTCTGAATGTTTGAATTGGTACGACCACTCTGGAAAACAGTTTTGCATTGTCCATAAGGATGAAGATCACATACCCTGTGACCTGACAATTCCACTCCTGGGTATAAACCCTGGAAAACTGAATCCTTAGGTCTACATATGTTCAGGCTGGGCGCAGTGGCTCACGCCTATAATCCTAGCACTTTGGGGAGCTGAGGTGGGAGGACTGCTTGAGCCTGGGAGTTTGAGACCAGCCTGGGCAACACAGCCAGACCTCGTCTCTACAGCAAGTCAAAAAATTAGGCCAGGCTCAGGTGCTCAGTCTGTAATCCCAGAACTTTGGGAGGCTGAGGCAAGTGGATTGCCTGAGTCCCTGGATTCCAGACCAGCCCAGGCAACTTGGCGAGACCTCGTCTCTACAATAAATAAATGTTTAAAAACATTGGCCAGGCATGGTAGTGTGCACCTGTAGTTCCAGGTACTTAGAAGGCTGAGGTGGAAGGATCACCGGAGTCCAGCAGGTCAATGCTGGGGTGACCATGAGTGTCCCACTGCACTCCAGCCTGGGTGACAGAGTGAGACTCCAACTCAAAAAAAAAAAAAATTAGCTGGGCATGGTGGTTGTGCCTATAGTCTCAGGATTGCCTGAGCCCAGGAGGTTGAGGTTGTGGTGAGCCATGTGTATGCCACTGCACTTCAACCTGAGCAACGGAGTGAGACCCTGACTCAAAAAAAAAGGAAGAAAAAATAAAAAGAATGTTCAGAATGGCATTTTTCACAAAAGCCACAAATTAGAAACAATCCTGATGTCTGTGAATAGACTGGATAAGTAAATAATGGTATATTCACATATTGAAAAGCATCCTAACAAAAAATGAAAGGACTGCTGCTACAAATAACAATTTGGATGCAAGATTTTAAAAAATGCTAATAAAAAAAAAAAAAACCCAGACTTAAAAGAATTCATTGGCCAGGCATGGTGGTGGCTCATGCCTGTAATCCTAGCATTTAGGAAGGCCAAGGCGGGAATATTGCTTGAGTCCAGGAATTCGAGATCAGTCTAGGAAACATAGCAAGACCTCATGTCTACGAAAAAATTAAAAGATTAGCCAGGCGCAGTGGCGTTTGCCTCTAGTCCCAGCTACTCTGGAGGCTGAGGCAGAAGGATCTCCTGAGCTCAGGAGTTGGAGGCTGCGGTCAACTGTGATCAGCCACTGCACTCCAGCCTGGACAACACAGTGAGACCCTGATTCAAAAAAAAAATAATAATAATTCCATTAGTTAAAATTCAAAAAGACACAGAACTATTTGGTTTTGGATGCATACTTATGTGGTAAAACCAAAAACAAAGCATCTAATAACCGCAGCTATTTAGAATGATGGTGCACCTTGGGGGAGAGAGGACATGTGGTGGAAAAGGGTCGGGGGGGGGTCCTTGAAGCTGTGGCAATGCTCTATTGTTTTATCCAGATAGTGGAGACTTGAGTGTGGCTTTGTATTAATGTGTTAAAGTGTTACAGTGTTTGAAGGTGTCCTCTCTGAAACACACGCTGAAATTTTATTCCCAATATGACAGTGTTGGGAGGTGGTGCCTGGTGGGAGGTGTTTGGATTATGGGGCACTGCCCTCATGAATAGATTAATGCCATCTAGAAGGAGTGGGAATGAATTGGTTCCCATGAGAGCGGGCTGTTATACAGTGAGCCTGGCCTCTGTCTGTGTCTCTTTTCTACCTGCCCACTTGTCACTCAGACTCATACTCCTGCCTTGTTAGGATGTCGCCAGGTGGCCCTCAGCAGAAGCCAAGCAGAGCCGGTGCCTGTTTCTTGGAATTTCCAGCCTCCAGGCGTGAGCCAAGTAAACCCCTTTTCCTTTTCTTTTTTTTTTTTTTTTTGAGTTGGAGTCTCACTCTGTTGCCCAGGCTGGAGTAGAGTGGCACGCTCACAGTCACCCCAGCGTCAACCAGCTGGGCTCTGGTGACCCTTCTGCTTCAGCCTTCCAAAGAGCTGGAACTATGAGCGCGCACTACTTTTGATTCATTGTAGAGACGAGGTCTCGCCAAGTTGCCTGGGCTGGTCTGGAACCTGCGGGCTCAGGCAATCCACTTGCCTGGGCCTCCCAACACGCTGGGATTATAGGCTGAGCCACCGAGCCCGGCCAAAACCCTTTTCTTTATAAATTATCCAGGCTCAGCCATTCTGTTACAGGAACACAAAATGGACCAAGACAAATGAATAATCTGTTTTATATACTTTTATATTTAAAAAATAGAAAAAATATCCACTGGTTACCTCTGGAGGTTGCTAGAGCACCAACTCATTTCTATAAAAATGGATAAATAAAGGGAATGAATGAAGCCTTTATCCTGTTCTATGTACCACACTTCAGAATAATAAAATAGGTGAAGAAGGAAAGTTCTTTTTTTTTTTTTTTTTTTTGAGTCGGAGTCTCACTCTGTCGCCCAGGCGGGAGTGCAGGGGCACCCACATGGCTACCACAGCCTTGAACTGCTGGACTCAGACTATCCTCCCTCCTCAGCCTTCCAAGTAGCTGGAACTACAGGCGTGTGCCACCATTCCCAGCTAATTTTTTGATTTATTGTAGAGATGCGGTTTTGCCATATTGTCCAGGCTAGTCTCGAACCCCTGGGCTCAGGCAATCCTCTCCCCTCCACCTCCCAAAGTGCTGGGATTTTAGGTGCGAGCCGCTGCACCTGCCTGGGAACGTTCTTTATAGATGTTTAGCTAATAAATACAATAAAAATGATCAAATTAGAAAAATCACCTCTGGAGAGGAGAAAAATATAATAGAAACTGGACCTTGGCTTTGAGTAAAGGCTCTTCACCTCTCCGCTCCCCTGCATTCCCCTGTCCCTACGGGGCACACCTGATCTCCCTGCAGGCCACAGCACTCCAGCATGCCACACCCACAGGAAGATGGGCTTATTTGCATGCTATTTCATGCCCAAAATTCACACAAATATTCCTCGAGTTCTGCCAAGAGGGCACAGTTCCTCTTCCGTGCAGCCCCTGGGGAAACCCACAGGCCTGAGGTTTGGAACAAAGCTCTGACCTCCTCTGCCACAGCCCAGCTGAGTGACGGCACAGAGAGGCCCAGGGGCAGGGGCAGTGAGAGGGTCCAAGAGGCACCGTGCCCTCTTGGCAGAACTTGAGGAATATTTGTGTGGATTTAGGGCATGAAACAGCATGCAAATGAGCCCATCTTCCTGTGGGTGAGGCGTGCTGGAGTGCTGTGGTCTGCAGGGAGATCAGGTGTGCCCCGTAGGGACGGGGAATGCAGGGAAGTGGAGAGATGAAGAGCCTTTACTGAAAGTCAAGGTCCAGTTTCTATTATATTTTTCTCCTCTCCAGATGGTGGGCTTGGGCATCTGGAGCTGACACAGCCCTGGGGCACCCACCCCCATGCTCCTGCCTCACAGGCCCCACCACCAAGGCAGTCTTAAGGGGGAATCCCTCCACCCTTAGATTCCTCAAATGGCAATTTTGTGACTTAGGCTTGTCTCCGTCCTGTTTGGTGGGAAGGAAGGTGAGGCAGAAGGGATGCCCGCTGTGATTTGCCACCCGCCCCCGGCCCTGTCTGGGGGCATCTGAGTCAAGCCAAGCCAGCTTTGCGGCTTACCGGGCCAGCTGGCGGGAGAAGGGGAGGGGCCATCAATGCCCAGGTCCCGCTGGGGCTGGCAGAAGGACCAGCCCAGCCAGTCAGGGCCGATGACAAGAGGCTGGCAAGGGGGGCAGAGGCAAGGATCCTGGGCCCTGAAGGGCAGTGGAGGTCTCCCCCCAGAGGTGCCCCATCTGGGGCAGGGCCAAGTGGGGCAGGTGAGATGGCGGCCAGTCACCCAACACCCAGGGAGCAGGCAGCGGCGGCCGCCTGGTGTCCGATGGAGCCGCTGATAGCGGTGACACCAGATATCCTGCTGTGGGTAGGGCTGGAGAAGGAAAGGCAGGAAGAGGGAGAGACACCTTCAGCCACTCGAATCCCAGCTCTATCACACACTCACCCACCGAGAAACCCAGGCGGGGGGCCGTAAGCCCTCTGCAGCTTCAGTTCACCCATCCGAAAAGGGGAGCTGTGAAGGTGAGGCAAGCCCATCTATATGAGGAGCCTGGCACAGTGCCCAGCACATAGTATGTGCTCAACAAATACTAGTACTTGCCATTATGGATGTTGGGGCTGCTGAGAGTTCAGCAGGGGTAACCACGGTGCTGGACAGATCCACAGACTAGAAGTCCCCGGGGGCAAGGACCCAGCATGTCTCACTCACCACTGAATGGCTGGCACCAGGCTCAGTACGTAGAGCCCGGTTCAGTACATGGCATGCCACAGTCGATCCTGTCCATTCAACACTCAACAGAATGAACTCATGACAGTAAAACTAGAAACCAGCAGCCACTGAGACAACTTATCAGCTAACCACAGGATCCCCAGTAAGCATTCGAGTTCAAACCTAACCCCTTCTGTGCAACCTCAAGCAAGTCATCTTGCCCCTAAGAACCTCAGCTTCCTCATCCAGGAAATGGGAAGAAGGATAGTTAATAAATGCCATCCCCACAGGCTTAAGGCAAGGCTTAAAGCAGAAAAAGGATATGAAATTAGAGGAGGCTGGGCACGGTGGCTCACGCCTGTAATGCCAGCACTTTGGGAGGCTGAGCAGGAGGATCACTTGAGCCCAGGAGTTCAAGACCAGCCTGGGCAACATAGACCTCATCTCTACAAAAAAAAAAAATTTAATAGGTTGAGCTCGGTGGCTGAGCCTGTAATCCCAGCACTTTGGGAGGCCGTGGGTTTGAGACCAGCCCCGGCAACTTGGAGAGACCTGGTCTCTACAATAAATAAAAAAATTAGCTGGGCGTGGTAGCAGGCACCTGTAGTTCCAGCTACTTGGAAGGCTGGAGCAGAAGGATTGCTAGAGCCCAGCAGGTCGATGCTGGAGTGGTCATGGGTGTGCCACTGCACTCCAGCCTGGGCAATAGAGTGAGACTCCGACTCAAAAAAAAATTTAATAAAAAAGTAATTAATTAAACTAAAATAGGCTAGCTGGGCTTGGTGGCTCAGCCTGTAATCCTGTGCCTTTGGGAGGCTGTGGTGAGTGGACTGCCTGAGCCCGTGGGTTCGAGACCCGCCTGGGCAACTTGACGAGACCTCGTCTCTACAATAAATCAAAAAATTAGCTGGGCGTGGCAGCGCGCGCCTGTAGTTCCAGCTACTTGGAAGGCTGAGGCGGAAGGATTGCCGGAGCCCAGCAGGTCGAGGCTGTGGTGGCTGGGAGCGGCCACTGCACTCCAGTCTGGGCGACAGAGTGAGACTCCAACTCAAAAAAATATATAAAATAAAATAGGCCATATGTGGTAGCTCACACCTGTAATCCCAGCACTTTGGGAGATCAAGGTGAAAGGATTGTCTAGGGGTTCAAGACCAGCCTGGGTAACTTATTGAGGCCTCATCTCTACAATAAATTAAGAAAAATTGTCCAGGCTTGGTGGCACATGCCTACAGTTCCAGCTACTTGGAAGGCTGAGGCAGAAGGATTGCCTGAACCCAGCGGGTTGAGGCTGCGGTGGCTGTGAACGTGCCACTGCACTCCGGCCTGGGCGACAGAGTGAGACTCTGACTCCAAAAATAAATTAATAAATAATAAAACTCCGGCCTGGGCGACAGAGTGAGACTCTGACTCCAAAAATAAATTAATAAATAATAAAATAAAAAAGAAAAGAGAGGAGGTGCTGTTAGGTCCCTTTTATCAGATGAGGCATCCATTGCCCAGGAGCTGCAAGGGTGTCCTGAGAGGTACCCTTGGCTTATGGGGCTGCCTTACCTAGACATGCAGAGGAGGTTAGGAAGCAGCCTGGGAGCAGCCTGCAGCCTAAGAGCACCTGATAAGGGGGTGCAGAGGCCCGGCCTCTGGCCTCGAGGAAGGCTAACCTTGTGGGACTTGCTATTCACGTTCTGGAGCTCTCCACAGCCGCAGGCCAGAGCCAGGCTTCAGCTGGAAACACATCTTCTCAGGCCCTAAGTAAGCATGCCTGCCGTCAATCAATTGCCCAGGAATCCCCATCTCAGCACTGCTGCCAGGGGACCTGACCTGAGACAGGAAGTATTTTATATACTAGAAAGCACCACGTGCCAGTAGGGGTTTGTTGAATTCTTCAGCAAACGCTGAAAGAAGAGGAGCTGTCGATGTGAGAGGAGGAGGAGGCCTGCTCTGTGGGCAGGGGTGAGGAGACAGGAGGGGCCCCAGCCTGCCTGCATGGAACGCCAGGTAGGTTAGGGAGACAGACAAGAAACCAGTAAGAGCATGACGCCAGGGGTAAGTGCTACGTCGGACGATAAAGCAGCGTCAGGAGATGGAGGATCACAGGGCTGCTTTTGATGAAGCGCTCTGGGGAGGCCTCTCTGAGGGTGTGATGTGGGCGGAGATGTGACCACCCGTCATGTGCCACACAGACCTCCGTGGAAGAGAATTCTAGGCACGGGGAACAGCAGTGCAAAGGCCCTGAGGCAGGGTGTTTGATAGGTCTACAAAAATGGCCGGGAGACCAGTGAGGCCAGAGTTGTGAGGTGAGGCCAGATCACACAGGGCCTTGTAGGCTGTTTTTATAGCACTTTGGGTTTTATTCTGAACGAGAGGGGAGTGACTGAAGAGCTTTGAGCGAGGGAGGATGTGACCTGATTTAGGTTTTAAAAGGATCTATTTGGGTGCTGGGGCAAGGAGGGGGCAGGGAGACCAGGTAGAGGCTGCTGATGTCACCCAGGAAGGCGATGGTGGAGGCTGAAAAGGGAGGGTGGCAACGGAGGCGGCGAGATGTGGTCGGATTCTGGGTGTTTTGAAGGTAGATGAGAGGATTGACTGATGACTCGTTGGGGGGGGTGTGAGAAAACAGACGGATCCAACTGCCAGTGTACACAGAGGACAGAGGAAAATGCTGGAGTGCACCACAGGGGTGCGTCTAAAAAGCCCAGACTGAGGGAAATCCCACAAGACAAACCACCTGCCTCTCCAACAAGCAAATCTCAAAAGAATGAGAAAAGATGTAGAGGAAAATCATGGATCGAAAGAGATTAAAACATAACCAGTCACGATATACGGCCCTTACTTGAATCTGGATTTAGACTGAAAAAAGACCGGGCACAGTGATTCATGCCTGTAATTCCAACACTTTGGGAGGCCAGAGGACTACTTGAGCCCGGGAGTTCAAGACCAGCCTGGGCAACATAGCAAGCCCTCGTCTCTATAAAAATAAAATAAAATAAAAATAAACTGAAAAACAGAGATGCCTGAGACAATAGGGAATGTGAGTGTTGACTGAATATTTGATGACATAAGGGAATGATTACTTTTTAGGTGTAATAACATATTGTGTTTATGTTAGAAAAAGTTCTTATCTTCAAGAGAAATATTTTGTTACATTCATGATGAAATGATGCCTGAGGCTTAGTTTGAATTATTACACTCTTGGGGGTCAAGAGTGGGGGAGGTACAACCGGGCTCGGTGGCTCAGCCTGTAATCCCAGCACTTTGGGAGGCAGAGGCGAGTGGACTGCTTGTGCCTGTG
This sequence comes from Cephalopachus bancanus, assembly GCA_027257055.1. Taxonomy (NCBI): domain Eukaryota; kingdom Metazoa; phylum Chordata; class Mammalia; order Primates; family Tarsiidae; genus Cephalopachus; species Cephalopachus bancanus. Next base: position 231,512 of record JAPVLO010000941.1, read on the forward strand.
GTTTCGAGACCCGCCCTGGGAAACTGGTGAGACCTCGTCTCTACAATAAATCAAAAATTAGCCAGGCGTGGTAGCGCGTTCCTGTAATTCCGGCTACTTGGAAGGCTGAGGCAGAAGGATCGCTGGAGCCCAGTAGGTTGAGGCTGCGGTGGCCGGGAGAGTGCCACTGCACTCCAGGCTGGGCAACAGAGTGAGACTCCAACTCCAAAAAAAAAAAAAAGAGTGGAGGAGGTAGAAATGAGACGAGACTGGTCATGGGTTGGTAAGCGTTGAAATGGAGCAATGGATGCACGGTGGTTCCTATGTTTTCTCTACCCCTGTATATGCTTATATTTTTTCACAATAAAAAGTTTGCAAGCCGGGCTCGGTGGCTCAGCCTGTAATCCCGCGCCTTTGGGAGGCTGAGGTGAGTGGATGAGCCTGCGGGTTTGAGACCCGCTTGGGCAGGTGAGACCTCATCTCTACAATAAAATTTTTTTTTTTTTTTGATTGGAGTCTCACTCTGTCGCCCAGACTGGAGTGCAGTGGCCGCTCCCGGCCACCGCAGCCTCGACCTGCTGGGCTCCGGCGATCCTTCTGCCTCAGCCTTCCGAGTAGCCAGAATTACAGGCGCGCGCTACCACGCCCGGCTGATTTTTTGACTTATAGTAGAGATGAGGTCTCGCTGCCCAGGCGGGTCTCGAACCCGCGGGCTCAGGCAATCCACTCACCTCAGCCTCCCAAAGGCACGGGATTACAGGCTGAGCCACTGAGCCCGGCTCTACAATAAATTAAAAAAAAAAAAAATCAGCCGGGTGTTGTAGCACATGCCTGTAGTTCCGGCTACTGGGAAGGCTGAGGTGGAAGGATCGCTGGAGCCCAGCAGGTCGAGGCTGCGGTGGCCGGGAGCGGCCACTGCACTCCAGTCTGGGCGACAGAGTGAGATTCCAACTCAAAAAAAAAAAAAAAAAAAGTTTGCAAAGAAAAGACCGAAGAGGAAACAGAATCCAAGGGAGAGCGTGGAATGGCCCAAGGCCCGTGAGTGAAGAGTCAGGGCCGTGACCTCAGCCTGGACCCCCGATCCCCAGCCCTCCTGCCTTGCCTCGACCGCTCTCTTGTCCTTGGGGCTGGTCAAGGCTGGACCCAGGCAGGCAGATGAGATATGTGACCCCAGGGAGGGCCCAAGTTAGGCAGAGTGGCGTGAGGGATGCAAGTCCTGCCAGGCCCTGCAAGGAGGGGTGAGGACAGCCCTGAGCCACCTGCCTCAAGATGCAAGGAGCTGGGTCTTTTTTCTTTTATTTTTGAGTCATCTCACTCTGTCACCCAGGCTGGAGGGCAGTGGCACAATCACTGCTCACCACAGCCGTAACCTCCTGAGCTCAGGTGATGCTCTCTCCTTAGCCTTCTGAGTAGCTGGGACTATAGGTGCATGCTACCACACCTGGCTGGGTTTTTTAATTTTTGCAGAGATGAGGTTTCACTATGTTGTCAGAACTGATCTCAAACTCCCGGGCTCACGCAACCCTGCCTCTGACCTTGGTCTCCCCAAGTGCTGGGATTAGAAGCGTGAGCCACCACTCCCAGCAAGACAGGTCATTTTATTTTATTTATTTTTTTATTTTATTTTATTTTTTTTTGAGTTGGAGTCTCACTCTGTCGCCCAGACTGGAGTGCAGTGGCCGCTTCCGGCCACCGCAGCCTCGATCTGCTGGGCTCTGGCGATCCTTCCGCCTCAGCCTTCCAAGTAGCCGGAATTACAGGCATGCGCTACCATGCCCGGCTGATTTTTTGATTTATTGTAGAGATGAGGTCTCGCTGCCCAGGCCGGTCTCGAACCCGCGGGCTTGGGCAATCCACTCACCTCAGCCTCCCAAAGGCGCGGGATTACAGGCTGAGCCACTGAGCCCGGCAAGACAGGTCATTTTAAAAGTCCAACATCAACAGTCCAGATCAGCTGCCCCACCAGCCTCATGACCCATGTCCTCCTTCATGTCCTATGCTGATTTCTTCCCCAACCCCAGAACCCACCACTCACATTCCAGCCTTTGCATCTTTGCCCTGCTGTCACTGCCTGGAATGCCCTTCCTCTACCTCTGAATCTGACCACCTTTTCCTCTCAGGTCCGCCTCCAGCAGATGACCACCCTCCCCCAGTCCTCCAGACCACACCCGCCTCCGACCTCTGACCTCTGAGACAAGCGACCATCCCCACCCCTCGACCACAGTTGCTGTGGCACAAAGGTTCCAGAGCCAGACTGCATGGCTGTGAATCTGGCTCAGCCACTTGCTGTGTGACCTCAGGCAAGATACTTAACCTCAGTTGCTCTGTCAAACGGGAATAACCTTGTGAAGTTACTGAGAGGAGTACATGAGTTAATAAATATAGGCCGGGCACGGTGGCGCACACCTATAATCCTAGCACTTTGGGAGGCCGAGGTGAGAGGATTGCCTGAGCCCGCAGGTTCGAGACCAGCCTGGGCAACTTGGCGAGACCTCATCTCTACAATAAATCAAAAAATTAGCCAGGTGTGGTGGCGCATGCTTGTAGTTCCGGTTACTTGGAAGGCTCAGGCGGAAGGATTGCCGGAGCCCAGCAGGTCGAGGCTGTGGTGGCCAGGAGCGTGCCACTGCCCTCTAGCATGGGTGACAGAGTGAGACTCCAGCTCACAAATAAATAAATAAGGATAAACAGAAGGGCACCTGGCCTGTCAGTGGATCCCAGGCCCCCACAGAACACGCTCGTGCCACACAATCACCACTCGCCTGGATGCTCAGCCGCGTTCCTCCAGCAGCCCTCCTGACACCCAGACTTGACCTTGACCCCCTTTCCCAGCCTGCCAGGTCTCACCCATCACCAGTCTGGAAGGCGAAGAGAGAGAAGTAAGCCCATGAGGGGACCAGTCAGAAACCAGCCACAAATAACGCTTTAAACACAAGTGGCAGGGTGTGACTCAAAAGCCATCAGATCAAAGGGAACGCAATTTACATGCTCTTTTTTTAGCTTTCTAAGAAAAAAATTCCAGGTATCACCAAGTGCAGTTTTGATTTTTTGGTAATGAGTAATGATGTTTGTTGTATAGAATGCACGGCCTGGTACTGCAGTACCTCCAGAAACGGTGCACCCCTCGGGGGCATAACCGGTTCTAAAAGCAGAAACTCCAGCTAACTTTTGGGTAAGCCTATTCTCCAACCTTTCAAAATAAAGAGTTGTGATTTCTTAAGAATTCAAAGCAGCTTTCACCTGAAAAAAAAAAATGCAAACAGCACAGAATGGCTGAATAAAAAGGAAACATTCTCTATCTTTCCTGACACCCAGCTTCCCAATATCTCCCCCAGAGGTAAGCTCCAACCACAACCAGGTATATAGCCTTTTACATATTGTTTTGCAAATATGAACGCAGAGGAACATACGTGCATGTGTGTTTTTAAAACCGGATCATAATGCTGGGCAAAGTGGCCCATGCCTTGTAATCCCAGCACAGGATTGCTTGAGTCCAGGAGTTTGAGGCCAGCCTGAGCAACATAGCAAGACCCCATCTCTACAAAAAAATTAGCTGGCATGGTGGCACATGCCTATAGTCCCAGCTACTGAGAAGGCTAAGGTGGGAGGATCGCTTAAGCCCGAGAGTTCGAGGTCGCGGTGAGCCATGACCATGCCACTGCACTCAAGTCTGGGCAACAGAGTGAGACCCCGACTCAGAAAAAAAAATTAGATCATACTAAACACATTGTTCTACAAAGTCACTTACTTTAACTGATCAATATGTTGTGGCCATCTTTCCACAGTGGTATTAAACTCTGCCCCAGTCGTATCTCTCAGCGTCCCCAAGCACCTAAACTGTGCCTGGCACACTGGAGACACTCAGATATCCATTGACTAAATCCAAGAACAGACAACTGCCTAAAATCACAGCGCATGGCAAGTTCCTGGTTAAGTTACCAGTCCTCCTGACGGACCCTAGCTTTTGCCACACTGACCATCTCTGCCCAACTATCTTTGCACTCTGCTCAGTGTGTACCTCTAGGAAAAGTCCCCAAAAGTGGAAATGCCAAGTTAAAACTCACTGCTCTTGCCAAGGAGGAAGTTCCAACATGTTCTCCCCGGCTAACAGGAGAGTCGTTTCCAGCACCTCTGCCAGGTCAGAGCTTCTTTACAATCAGGAGTTTCATTTCTCGAATGGAATAACCTTATTTAGTGGTTCCACCCTGGATCATCAAATCTCCCTGTGTTCCACCTGAATAAATGCAGGAGCTATCATTTAATTATTTCTCAGCTACTTAAACCCACAAGTAAGGAGCTACCCTCTAGACAGTATACGGAAACAGTTAACAGATGCACAATCAGAAATAGCTCATGTATTTCTAACAATGGACATGTTAAAATTTTAAAACTGTCAGCTTCTAACAAGTATCTATTAGCCCCTCCCCCAATAACAAAGAAGAGAAAATGAGGACCCCTACATGCTCGCCCCCCCTCCACCCCTCCCTGCCTATCTCACCCTAGAGTGGCCACATTTAGTCAATACAAATTCAAGACACCTAGTTAAATTTGAATTTCAGATAAAAGACACTTTTTTTTGTTTTTTTGTTTTTTTTTTGAGTCACAATCTCACTCTGTCGCCCAGACTGGAGTGCAGTGGCCGCTCCCGGTCACCGCAGCCTCGACCTGCTGGGCTCCGGCGATCCTTCCGCCTCAGCCTTCCGAGTAGCCGGAACTACAGGCATGCACTACCACGCCGGGCTAATTTTTTGATTTATGGTAGAGAAGAGGTCTCGCCAAGTTGCCCAGGCGGGTCTCGAACCCGTGGGCTCAGGCAATTCACTCACCTCAGCTCCCCAAAGGCACGGGATTACAGGCTGAGCCACCGAGCCCGGCTGGTTTTTTGTTTGTTTGTTTGTTTTTGTTTTTGTTTTTTTTTTGAGTTGAAGTCTCACCCAGACTGGAGTGCAGTGGCCACTCCCGGCCACCGCAGCCTCAACCTGCTGGGCTCTGGCGATCCTTCCACCTCAGCCTTCCAAGTAGCTGGAACTACAGGTGCACGCAACCACGCCCAGCTAGTTTTTGATTTGTTGTAGAGATGAGATCTCATCAAGTTGCCCAGGCGGGTCTCGAACCCACAGGCTCAGGCAATCCACTCACCTCAGCCTCCCAAAGTGCTGGGATTACAGGCTGAGCCACCGAGCCCAGCCTGTTTGTTTTGAGTTGGAGTCTCACTCTGTCGCCCAGGCTGGAGTGCAGTGGCCGCTCCCGGCCACCGCAGCCTTGACCTGCTGGGCTCCGGCGATCCTTCCGCCTCAGCCTTCCAAGTAGCTGGAACTACAGGCGCGCGCTACCACGCCCGCTAATTTTTGATTTATGTAGAGATGAGGTCTCGCCAAGTTGCCCGGGCGAGTCTCAAACCCACGGGCTCAGGTAATCCACTCACCTCAGCCTCCCCAAAGCGTGGGATTATAGGCTGAGCCACTGAGCCAGGCTAAAGACTCATTTTTAAAAATCCCATGCAATGTTTGAGACATACATTTTTTGGTATAAAAACATATATATGAGCCGGGCTCGGTGGCTCAGCCTGTAATCCCGCGTCTTTGGGAGGCTGAGGTAAGTGGATTGCCTGAGCCCGCGGGTTCGAGACCCGCCTGGGCAACTTGGCGAGACCTCATCTCTACAATAAATCAAAAACTAGCCAAGCATGGTAGTACGCGCCTGTCGTTCCATCTACTCGGAAGGCTGAGGCGGAAGGATCGCCGGAGCCCAGCAGGTCGAGGCTGCGGTGGCCGGGAGTGGCCACTGCACTCCAGTCTGGGCAACAGAGTGAGACTTCAACTCAAAAAAACCCAAAACAAAACATATATATACTTTTTTTGGCATAAAATAACAATAAAAACAAACACGTTGTTTATCTGATTTTCTTTTTTTTTTTTTTGTAAAGATGAAGTCTCACTATGTTTCCCAGACTGGTCTTGAACTCTTGGGCTTCAAGTGATTCTCCTGCCTCAGCCTCCCAGAGTTCTGGGATTATAGGAGTGAGCAGCTGTACCAGGCCTGACATTGAAATTTAACTGAGCATCCTGTGTTTTATCTGACAAGCCCATCCCCGTCCTCACCCACTATTTTAATACCAAGTGTTTTATTTTGTTTTGTTTTGTTTTTTGAGTTGGAGTCTCACTCTGTCGCCTAGGCTGGAGCGCAATGGCACACTCATGGCCAAGACAGCCCCAACCTGCTGGGCTCAGGCAATCCTTCTGCCTCAGCTTTCCAAGGAGCTGAGACCACAGGCGCACACCACCACACCCAGCTAATTTTTTTATCGTAGAGACAAAGTCTCACCAAATTGCCCAGACTGGTCTCGAACCTGTGGGCTCAGGCAATGCTCTCACCTCGGCCTCCCAAAGTGCTAAGATTATAAGCATTAGCCACCATGCCCAGTCTCCAAGTGTTTTTTAAATGGCAGCCAAAGCCTCCTCTGGCCTCCCAGTCCTCAGGTGTCCTGGGTCCTTCACACCCAAGCTTGAGGCCTCCAGAGGCACCCCCTGCACCCCCACAGACGTGGGACCAGGTTCCCATTGGTTGTGTCCCTTCGGCCTCTCTCCAGCTTCCTTCCAACCCATCCTTTCTGGCAGTGAGTACTCTCTGTTGCTCCAGCGGCCAGGGTGTTGTCTCCTTCACGGACTGCTGCTACCACAGAGTCCCCTGCCCACGTGCACACACACCAGTGCCTGCTGGTGCTGGATGACGGGTCCAAAGGTCTGACCGTCCCACATGGGCACGACTCTGATAGACCACTCTAGCCCCAGAGCACCCTGTTGCCTGTTGGGACTGCATCCTCTTGCCACATCTCCTTCTATCTGCTTTCTCCCCTGCTTTCCACAGTGAAACTCTGGGACCCCACCCCCACCTGCCTGCCAATCCCCTTGGTACCCCCAGATCCTGACCTCTTGCCATCCCTACCTGACCCCAGTCTCGGCCTTCCCCTCCAGTCCACTGTGCCCCTGGCTAGAAACCAGCCACAAAGTGCCCACAGTGGGTGGGTCTGATGGTGGCTAATGGACTTCCTTCATTTGGCTTTCCAGTGCATTCTAAAGTGTCCACAGCACACACGGGTCACTTTGGCAGTAAGAAAAAAACAATCAAAGTCTTTTTTCTTTTCTTTTTTTTGAGTTGGAGTCTCACTCTGTCGCCCAGACTAGAGTGCAGTGGCCGCTTCCCGGCCACCGCAGCCTCGACTCGCTGGGCTCCAGCGATCCTTCCGCCTCAGCCTTCCGAATAGCCGCAATTATAGGCATGCGCTACCATGCCCGGCTGATTTTTGATTTATTGTAGAGATGAGGTCTCGCTGCCCAGGTGGGTCTCGAACCCGCAGACTCAGGCAATCCACTCACCTCAGCCTCCCAAAGGCACGGGATTACAGGCTGAGCCACCGAGCCGGTAGCCTTTTTTCTTTAAGAGAAATGTAAAACCAGACCAGGCAGCCCCCTTCCTATCTGGTAACCCACTCCTCTCCCAACCCCTCCACCTGCTTCCCCAGGGAGGGCCCCCAAATCAATGGACGCCCCCACCCCAGTGGCCTACCCTGTTCTTTCTTCCCTGCCCCAGCCAGTTTCAGTTCTCCAGGGAAGGCTCTCTACCACCAGCTGTCTCTTGCTGGGGGACATATGCAAATTTCTGAGTGGGCTCCTCATCACCTAATGGAAGAAGAAGGATACCACATACGTCCTGAGATTGGTGAGGACAGAAAGGATACCATGAGACCCACAATCACTCATTCCACAAGTACCAGCTGGAGCCACTCTGCCAGGCCCAGGGGCCACAGGAAACAGGACACAGGCTCTGCCCCCATGGATGCACAGCCCAGTAAGGAGACGACATCAACAGCCCAAGAGGACACTGTGTGACAGGTGGGTTCCCAGGAAAAGCTAGCGGGCTGGGGGGAGGAGTTGCACGGGTGGAGCTCCCAGCCCAAGCTGGGGAAGCTTCTGGGAGCAAGAGCAGTCTCAGTGGACTTTGGAGGGCAAGACAGAGAGGGTGGGAAGGAGGAGGCGGAAGAGCCTTGCAAAGGTGAGAGAAGCGTGACCTGCTTGAGGAACTGAAAGCCCTTCAGAGCAGCTGAGTGGCAGAGGGTGGGTGAGAAGGGAGAGTCAGCCCAGGCTGGGAGGGTGACAGAGGCACATTAAGAAGGTTGCATGACTGTTAAAGGAGCCGTGAGGGCCAGGAGAGTGAGGGCCAGGAGACAGCATTGACGACCTTCACAGACACAGGCCTTGTGGCTTGGCCAGATCTCCTGGTGACAGCCTCTTCCTCTGACCTGGGTTTGCTCCTCCATGAGACTTCCTCAGAGCTCACCATGAAGACCCCAGAGGCAGAGGACAGCCTGGCGTGGGCTTTCCAGGCCTCCCTGATGCTGACCTGGATTTTCCTCCCAAGGTCTGGGACACAGGCAGAAACCTCTGGTGCGTGCTTGGCACCCTAGGAAGAACATGCCAAGCTGGAGGCCCGAGGAGAGCCAGACCATTCCCACCAGGCCTCCCACCAAGCTGTTCCAGCCTGGGCACTCAACCCAGGGGCCCAACAAGACCCTCTGGAGCCAGCGTGATTGCAACACTTTTCTCCAGAAGTCACAGCTGCCCGTCAACTAGCTCCGGGCCCAGGAAGGGCCTAAATGGACCTGTCTGCTTGTTGTGGTTCTTTGGCCCTGGGGGAGAAAGCAAGCCCAAGAGGGAGTTCAACCCCTCCCTCAGCTTTCCAGCTATTTCCCAGAGTTCACAATCATTCACTAATTCATTCATTCCACAAATATTTACTAAGCACCAAACTCTGGTCAGGTGCAAGGGCGATGAAAGGGATGAATCAGAGTCCTAGCCTGAAGGTACTTCTGGTCTAGAGGGTGACAAACAAGACACAAATAACCAAGACACAAGGCAGACTGGGTCCAAGAACCCAGAGCAGGAGGCGAGGATACCAGCTGGGGTATCAGGGAAACTGCCTGGAGAGGGTGGCTCCAGAGTAGTGATTTGGCCACATGATGGATGGGGGATGGAACCTTCAAAATCAGAGATAGACAGTCCTGTTTGCACCCCAGCTGTGCCAGGGCCCGGGGCAATGTGGTTTATTTATGGTTGTGCCCAGAAAAAGGCAGCCATATGTGTCACCGCAGAGCAGGGCTGTTGGGGGCAGGGGGCAGCTAAGGCTTGAAGCTGGGACTGGCCCAGTTCTGGAATCTGCCACTGTGTCCCAACACCCTGATGACCCTTTAACCTTTGCACAGCCTCCTGTAAAGTGACAATAAGGGGGAAGACAGCTCCAACAGGCCTGGGGCCTGAAGGGGGAGGCACTGCCCGCAGCCCATGGCTTCTGCTGCATCTGCGGGTTTTTCAGCATCACCTCCTCAGGCCTCCCCCTTCTCCCCACCCCCAACCCCAGCTGTGGGGGAAGCGGTAGAGGGACCGAAAGGAATACCTTTCGTCATCAGGCATCAGCTGCTGTGTTTCTCCCAGCCCACTCTGATCCATAAATAGCCTACGCACCAAGCTGGCACCAGCCCACCCACCCCTTCCGGTACCAAAACACCCCAGGCCAGAGACCTGGGCCCCCGGGGCCCAGGCCCCAGCTTCCCCCAGGAACCGATTTTCCGGCGCTTTCCCCAGGGCAAAGGCCTCAGCTACCGGCTCCCTCCCCCAAGGGGCCCCAGCGCAGGAGCCTCCGGGCACTGCCAGGGTGATGCCCGCGAACTCCGTCACCTGCAAAGCATCCCCGGGCGCGCGCCCACCTCTCTCCAGGTAACTGCCTCATCCTCCCCGCCAGCTCTGGTCCAAGAGGACGTCAGTCCCGGCGCCCACCGCCAACCCGTAACTCCCTAACCGGACTCCCCCGGCCCCCAACCCCCGCACTCCATCCAAGGACCAGACCCCCTTACCTGAGGGCAGGAGCGCCGGGCACCATCGGCGGCGCCGCGGGGCGAAGCGGGGCGTCTGCGGCCGGGCCTCAAGCCCGGGCGACTTCCCGGGGGAGGAGGGGGCCGGCGCTGCCGCCGCCACCGCGTCTCTCCCGGATCTCGCCGGGGCTGCGGGAAGGAGGAAGGTCAGAGCCGAGGCGGAGGGGGAGGACGAGGGAGGAGGCGTGCACCGACCAGCGCGGATTAGAGAGGCATTTTTAGCGAGCCAATGGCAGCGCGGGCAGGCGGCGCGGTGGCTGCGCAGGTGGAGGCGCCGCGGCTGCAGGGGCAGCGGCGCCCCGCTCGGCGGGCGCCGGGGGCGGTGGAGGTGGGGAGCGCGGGGGAGGGAACTGGGGGTCCCGCCGCTGCTCCGGCCGCCCCGCCCAGCTCCCTCCTCCCGGGCCCGCGGGCGGGCGGCGTGTGCCCAGAGTCCCCCCGGGCTCCCTCCTCCCCAGCACCCCCTGCCGGCGGGTCTGAAGCCGGGGGTCGCCCCCGCCCCTCTTCGCCATCTCCGCTCCTCCTTGGCCTTTCCGTCCCTCCTAAGCCTTGCCCGGGGGGTATGTCTCAGGGTGGGTGAGCGGGCTCTGCAGTACCCCCACCTCCCGCCACCCATGCCCACCCCCGCCCTCAGCGTCGCCCAGAAGTGCCGCGTTGACTCCACGGGGCAGAGTCTCCAACCCTCGTGTCCCAGTTCCAGCCGGACCTGCTGTCACCAAAGCAGACGCCAGGACATCTCCTTGGGGCTCTGCGGGGGAGGGGCTGGGGCCTAACCGGGGACCCCCAACGGCCTGCGCTCTTCCTGCCTTGAACCCGGAGCCTGGACACTGCAGGGGAGAGTGGGGCACCAGCCGCTGATTCATTCAACACACAGCGGCTGAAGGCCCACCGTGTGCCAGGCACTGAGAGGGTGCCGCAGGGGACAAAACAGACCAAGTCTCTGCCCTCCCATAGTTCACATAGGGAAGACAGATATTAAATATAAGTAGTATTTCGGAGGCTGAGATGAGTGGATTGCCTAAGCCCGCGGGCTCGAGACCCACCTGGGCAACTTGGCGAGATCTCATCTCTACAATAAATCAAAAATTAGCCGGGCGTGGTAGCGCGCGCCTATGGTTCCAGCTACTTGGAAGGCTGAGGCCGAAGGATCGCCGGAGCCCAGCAGGTGGAGGCTGTGGTGGCCGGGAGCGGCCACTGCACTCCAGTCTGGGCAACAGAGTGAGACTCCAACTCAAAAAAAAAAATCTATATCTATATCTATCTATCTATCTATCTATCTATCTATATGTATGTAGTATAAGAATATATTTGAGGCAGGGCACAGTGGCTCACGCCTGTAATCCCAACACTTTGGGAGGCCAAGGCGAGAGGATTGCTTGAGCCCAGAAGTGGAGACCAGTCATGGAGTGAGAGTGGGGGGTGGGGCTTTATCAACATGAGGTGACAGCACACTCCTTGCACAGAGGGTGTCCAGAAATGCTCCAGGACCCTAGCTCTAGCCACTTGCCAAATGTCCCCTGGCTTTGCTAGCCTGGTCTCACTGTGGGTAACATAGTGAGACCTGTCTCTACAAAAATTCAAAAAATTAGCCAGGCATGGTGGCATGTGCCTGTAGTCCCAGCTACTCAGGAGGCTGAGGCAGAAGGGTGGCACTGCCCTCCAGCCTGGACAACAAAGCAAGAACCCAACTAAAAAAAAAAAAAAAAAAAAGAGTATATTTTAAAGTGGCATGCACACAGTAGAAAAGTAAATCCAGGGAAAGGGAAGAAAGTGGGGGCAGTCAGGGCCAGCCTGGGTCCCGACCCTGTATGTGTGAGGCGAGGGTGGTAGAATGGCTGAATTTGAATGTGAGTCCCTCAGGTAGGCATGCAGACTCCAGTTTGCCACAGACCTCACCACTCCCTATTGTTTGAACCCGGGATGATCACACGTTTTAATTTCCTGACTTCCCTCTCCACAAGCTTCACCAGAGGTACTCAAATTCATGACCCCAATGATCCAGGAGAATGCTTGAGTGCAGCATTTATTCATTCAATAAGAACTCTCTGAGCACTGGCTGCATGTGAGGTTTGGAGCCTCAACACCTAGTTGGAGAGGCTAGGTGGCAGTATCTACCTCAAGGCTGAACAGGACAGCCAAGTGAGTGGATAGTGTTCTGGAGAAGGTCAGAGGGCTCTGGGTAGGGGCCATCCAGGAAGGCTCCCTGGAGGAGGCAACATTCCAACAGGATGTTAAAGGATAGCTGGGATTCTGATGAGCCAGGCAGGGCAGGAGGTAGAGAAGGATTACTGGGAAAAGCCAGTGGACATTTGGCAAGTGGCTAGAGCTAGCCCAGAGCTAGGGAGCATTTCTGGACACCCTCTGTGCAAGAGGTGTGCTGTTGCCTGGGTTGATGAAGCCCCACCCCCACTCCAGCGGTTTCTGGTCCCAGCCGCCTTCACTTCCACTTGGAGTTTCCCCTGGCCCCAGGAGGAGGTAGGAAGAGAGTGTGAGGGGAGGGGGACAGACCTCACTGAGTTGCTTGCCTGCTGGGTAAAAACGGACATGTTACTCAACCCCCCTGAGGTTCAGCCTTCTCATCTTTTTTTTTTTTTTTGAGTTGGAGTCTCACTCCATTGCCCAGACCGGAGGGCAGTGGCCGCTCCCGGCCACCACAGCCTCGACCTGCTGGGCTCTGGCGATCCTTCGGCCTCAGCCTTCCAAGTAGCTGGAACTACAGGCGCGCGCTACCACACCCAGCTAATTTTTGATTTATTGTAGAGATGAGGTCTCACCAAGTTGCCCGGGCGGGTCTCGAACCCATGGGCTCAGGCAATTCACTCGCCTCAGCCTCCCAAGGCGCGGGATTACAGGCTGAGCCACCAAGCCCAGCCCAGTCTTCTCATCTTAATAGCTATGTGGCAAGTAGCTTAATTGATCTGTGCCTTGGTTCTCTGGCTTGGAAAAGGGGCATGGCAACAGTGCCTGCCTCACAAGATGTCTAGGTGAGCTGCTTGGCATGTAAGTCCTTGGTCAGTTTTGTTGTATTTATGATGATGGTGGTAACTACACTTGCCTCATAGGGTTACTGGAATCAGACAAAGAATGTGAGTCTCCTAGCGTGGTGCCTGGAACCTAGCTGGCATGCAAAAAAAAAATGGCATCTATTAGTAGTATTTTTACCATTATCATAACTACATGCACCCCCAAATCTCTGCCCTTCTGGTCTATCACAGTGAAATTCCTCCCATTGGACAGAAGTTTCTTTCTTTTTTTTTTTTTTTGAGATGGAGTCTCACTCTGTTGTCCAGACTGGAGTGCAGAGGCACGCTCCTGGACACCACAGCCTCAACTTGCTGGGCTCTGGTGATCCTTCCGCCTTAGCCTTCCAAGCGGCCAGAACTACAGGTGCACGCTACCATGCCCAGCTAATTATTTATTTATTTATTGTAGAGATGAGGTCTCACCAAGAAGACAGCTGGGCTTACTCCATTGGGGGTGGTCTAGAGCCCTCAGGTTCAGGCAATCCACTTGCCTCGGCCTCCCAAAGTGCTGGGATTACAGGCTGAGCCACCGAGCCCAGCTGGACAGAACTTTCTTTTTTTTTTTTTTTTTAGTTGAAGTCTCACTCTGTCGCCCAGACTGGAGTGCAGTGGCCGCTCCCGGCCACCACAGCCTCCACCTGCTGGGCTCTGGCGATCCTTCCGCCTCAGCCTTCCAAGTAGCTGGAACTACAGGCGCGCGCTACCACGCCCGGCTCATTTTTGATTTATTGTAGAGATGAGGTCTCTCCAAGTTGCCCAGGCGGGTCTCGAACCCTCGGGCTCAGGCAGTCCACTCACCTCAGCCTCCCAAAGGTGCGGGATTACAGGCTGAGCCACCGAGCCCGGCTAGGACAGAACTTTCTTAATGTAAAGAGGTCAATTCCCCAAGGGACTCTAAAAGTGCAATCTAGAACAGAGATTAAAAAACCTGCCCCTCCCCTCAGTGTGTCACCAGGAGCTTTGCTAGACATAATAGAGCCCAACTCAAAACAACTGGTATATATTAAAGACTGAAGGCCAAGCATGGTGTCTCATACCTGTAATTTCAGCACTTCGGGAGGCCAATGTGGGAGGACCGCTTGAGGCTAGGAGTTTGAGACCAGTCTGGGCAGTATAGCGAAACTCCATCTCTACAAACAATTACCAAAAGAAGGCGGTGAAGTCCCACGCAGGAGACCCTGACTGATAGAGGATGCCCGGGATCCCTTGGCAGCCAGGCGTTTCGTGGAGGATAGCCGAAAGCAGGAGAGGGGTTCACAGGGGGTTGTAGTGCAGAGGACAGAGAGACCGGAGGCTCCGAGGAAGCCTCCCTCTGCCTTCGCAGGAGTGGAGCCATGTGGGGCAGTGTGGGGAGGGTCGTGGAAAGGAAGGGGTGGAGGGAGCTGCTGTGGGAGAAGACCGCTGGGCTTACTCCATTGGGGGTGGGGCAGGCCTGCAGCTGCGTGCAGACCTCAGCAGTCTGAGCCCTGGAAAGCTGAGCGTGGAACACACACACACACACACACACACACACACACACCTGCCCTGTGTCATCCAAGATAAAATGGTACTTTAGTAATTGACACAACTTCCATGCTTCCTAAAATTAAACTAGCTTCCTTCTAGATTTTCTCACTGCAAAACTTACGTTCATCAAAGATGAACCTTCTCTCTCTCTCCTTTCTTCTCTCTTCTCTTTCTCTTATGGTTCTGTGCTCCTGCCCAGAGGATAAGACTTCCTTTAGCACAGTGCTCTTCGCTTTCCAAAGCACTTTTACACATCTTTTGTTTCCCCAACAACTCACTCTTCTCGGTCCCATTAAGATCTGCCGGCTCAGCCTGTAATCCCACACCTTGGGAGGCTGAGGTGAGTGGGTTCAAGACCCGCCCGAGCAACTTGGGGAGACCTCATCTCTACCATAAAATCAAAAAATTAGCCAGGTGTGGTAGCGCGCGCCTGTGGTTCCAGCTACTTGGAAGGCTGAGGCGGAAGGATCACCGGAGCCCGGCAGGTCGAGGCTGCGGTGGCCGCCGGCCACTGCACTCCAGTCTGGGCGATAGAGTGAGACTCCAACGCAAAAAAAAAAAAAAAAAAAAGATCTGATCAATCTCCAGTTCCTCGGGCCCTTCCTTCCCGCAGAACCGCAAGCCATCCCTCTCTCAGAAACCTCCAGTTTCAGCTCTCTGTACCTCACAGCACAGCTAGGCAGGCACAGTCCTCCCCACAGGAGTTTTCTAATGCAAACAGGATGTAAAGGACATGTAGACAGAAGGACAAACCAGTACTGAAGGAGCATGTGAAAGAAATAAATCAATGAGTGAATAATGGATTGGTAATTAATATTGCATGTTTGGCCTGGGAGAGATGGAGGTGGTGCATGCCCTTTTGTTCCATTTAACATGGAAGGCATCAAGGAGGAGGTGAGGTTTTGAGGAGTTCCTCTATTCTTACCACATCTCTGGTGGAAAAGGACAGGGATTTTTTTTCTCCCAGTTTTGGCAGAGTAGGCCTCCGAAGCCCAGAGAGGGAAATTGACTTGTTCAAGGTCACACAGCGTATCAGTGACAGAGCTGAGGCTAAAAACAGAACTCCTGACTTCTGGTCAGGTGCTGTCTTCACCCGAGAATTCCCCCCTTGCAAACATGCATGGAGGTGGGGCAGGACAGAGCGCGGAAGGCAATCAGCCCAGTCACTCAATGTGGCGTTTTATTTTCTGCGCTGCCTTTTAGCAGAGAGGTGAGCAGAACACCCCCAAGGAATGAAAGTACTTAAAAACAGCCTCACAGCTCCTTCTGCCCTCTCCTCCTTCCACCAGCTGGCTTCATGCTTGCAGTCTAGGTTCTATCACCTGCCTGGTGGACAGAGACTGTTGCCAGCTGTGCCCTGAATCCCGAGACCAGCGTGTCAGGAGCCTCCGAGTTGTGTGTCCATGACTCATGCCTGGGAGTCAAAATGCCTGAAGACAAATCCCTTGGACAAAGCCCTTGGTCTTAGGAGGTGCCCAGAGTTAAGATCCAGACCGCCTAGTGGAGAGAGGGTTTACCCCAAGGCACACAGAGACCGTGTCCAACACAGAGCTCTTTCCTTGGACTTTCTAAGCTTTACATGTACAGACTAGGAGAATGGGTATGACTACTAGCCTCCATTTTACAGACAGGGAAACTGAGGCCCAGAGAGGCTAAGTAACTTGCCCAAGGTCATGCAGCGGGTGAATGGTGACACCTTGATTCAAAACTGTGCAGTCTGCTACTAAAAACCTTGCTTTTAATCACATAGCTTAGGAAAGCAATCATTTACTGAGGGCATTACTATGCACAGAAGGATTTTACATACATGTTCGCATTTAGGTACTCTTACCCCATTTTACAGTCGAGGAAACTGAAGCTCAGTGGGTCCTTTGGGGGGAACCAAAGGAGAAGGGCTGACGTTTGAGATTAACCTTAGGGTGTCCGCTCAAACAGGCCTCTATGGCCCGCACACCATTGCCACCTAGTGGCATTGTACCTTAAATGCAAGCAGAATTCCTAAGTAGAGATTGAGTATCAAGTTCAACACATGACAAAAATGTTGTGTTTTGGTTTGTTTCTGTGTTTTAATTTATGGGTCCTGAGCAATAAAGAAGTATAGCTCACTAATAATAAGCTTTTAGGCCGGGCTCGGTGGCTCAGCCTGTAATCTCAGCACTTTGGGAGGCCGAGGTAAGAGGATCAACTGAGCCTGCGGGATCGAGACCCACCCGGGCAACTTGGCGAGACCTTGTCTCTACAATAAATCAAAAATTAAGCCGGGCTCGGTGGCTCAGCCTGTGATCCCGCGCCTTTGGGAGGCTGAGGTGAGTGGATTGCCTGAGCCCGTGGGTTCGAGACCCGCCTGGGCAGCGAGACCTCATCTCTACAGTAAATCAAAAAATCAGCCGGGTGTGGTAGCACATGCCTGTAATTCCGGCTACTCGGAAGGCTGAGGCGGAAGGATCGCCAGAGCCCAGCTGGTCGAGGCTGCGGTGGCTGGGAGCGGCCACTGCACTCCAGTCTGGCGACCGAGTGAGACTCCAACTCAAAAAAAAAAATTAGCCGGGCGTGGTAGCACATGCCTGTAGTTCCGGCTACTCGGAAGGCTGAGGCGGAAGGATCACCAGAGCCCAGCAGGTCGAGGCTGCGGAGGACTCCAACTCAAAAATAATAATAAAATAATAATAATAACCTTTTATATTTAAGATGTGGCCCTGGACAGAGTTCATCATTTGTAACGCCATCCTTAAAATTAATACTCGGGGGGTGGGGCGAGGAATCTACGTGTTGAGTTTTCAGTTTTCCAAGGGCCTTCACATGCATCGTTTCATTTGACTCTTACCCCACCAAATATCACTTTGACTCTTTACTTTTTTTTTTTTTTTTGAGTTGGAGTCTCACTCTGTCGCCCAGACTGGAGTACAGTGGCCGCTCCCGGCCACCGCAACCTCGACCTGCTGGGCTCCGGCGATCCTTCCGCCTCAGCCTTCCAAGTAGCCAGAATTACAGACATATGCTACCATGCCCAGCTGATTTTTTGATTTACTGTAGAGATGAGGTCTCGCTGCCCAGGCGGGTCTCGAACCCGCGGGCTCAGGCAATCCATTCACCTCAACCTCCCAAAGGTGCGGGATTACAGGCTGAGCCACCAAGTCCGGCAACTCTTTACTCTTTTAAAATGGTACTCATCAAGGTGGCATTGATTGAGTTGGTGTTTGAACCCAAGCCCAATGGCTTCAGAACCCGTATCTTGAAACGGGAAAGGCCCTGTTGGGTCAAGCTCCCATGCCCTGGGCTTAGAAAAGTTGGGTGAGTTTCCCAAAGATCCCAGTGGGTTACTGGCAGACCACAGTCTCCAACCCAGATCTCCTGAATTTTAGGGCTGAGTTCCTTTCCGGTCCTAAGCTGTGTTTCATTGTCTACTTCCTCAAAGCAAACCTCACCAGAAGAAGAAAACAAAATTTATGCAGAGGCACTGCCATCAGGCTGCTGGGGCTGAGAACGTGATACCCCAAGGAATGGTGCTTTGGCATGCTGGGTAGTTTGAACTCAAGGAGACTGGAAGGCCTCAGAAGCAAGTTCTCAGACCTTGTCTGGCCCTGTCTCCTGCCCTTCCTCCTCCCCTGAAGTGAGTCATAGAAAGCAGAATTTCTCTTCCCCAGAAGGGAGTCTTAGAAACTAGGACCCCTCTCCTCAAAAGCAGGCCATAAACCTAGAAAAATTGGCCATTGCCTTCCTAGATTCTGGTATGGCTATGTGCTCTTGGAGCTATGGTCACTGCCATGTTTCCGGGCTTTGGCCTCCTCCCCTACCTGGGGGAAGTGAATCTCCTCTCTTCTCTCTCTCTCTCTCTCTCTCACTCTACTATAATTTCTTTTTTTTTTTTTTTTTTTGAGTTGGAATCTCATTCCATTGCCGGGCGGGAGTGCAGTGACATGCTCATGGCCACCCAGCATCGACCTCCTGAGCTCAGGTAATCCTTCAACCACACCTTCCAAATAGCTGGAACTACAGGCGCACTCTACCACATCCAGCTAATTTTTTTTTTTTTATTGTAGAGTCGAGGTCTTGACAAGTTTCCCTGACTGGTCTCAAACCCACAGGCTCAGACAATCCACTCACTTCAGCCTCCCAAAGTGCTGGGATTACAGGATGAGCCAACAAGCCTGGCCTATATTTTCTAATCTTAAAAAAAGAGGGGGGGCAGGCTCGGTGGCTCAGCCTGTAATCCCAGCACTTTGGGAGGCTGAGGTGAGTGGATTGCCTGAGCCCACATGTTCGAGACCCGCCTGGGCAACTTGATGAGACTTCATCTCTACCACAAATCAAAAAATTAGCCGGGCGTGGGAGCGCGCCTGTAGTTCCAGCTACTTGGAAGGCTGAGGCAGAAGGATCGCTGGAGCCCAGCAGGTCGAGGCTGTGGTGGCCAGGAGTGGCCACTGCACTCCAGTCTGGGCGACAGAGTGAGACTCCAACTCAAAAAAAAAACAAACAAAAAAGAAATCTAGAAAAATTACTCTCTTCTTTCTTCCTCAAAGATCTTCATTCTGGAAGAGTCCTGCCCCAACCTGGAAGGAAGAAATGCTACACAGAGAGACCAAAAAGAACAGACAGGCCTTAATGGGTCTGCCATCTCAGTCTGCTGTCATTAGATTACAGCCTTTTGTTCAACACATTTCTACATGGTTGTCTATTCTTTGTCAAAACTAAACATCAAGCCAGGCTCGGTAGCTCAGCCTGTCATCCTATGCCTTGGGAGGCTGAGGTGAGTGGATTGCCTGAGTCCGTGGGTTCGAGACCCGCCTGGGCAACTTGACGAGACCTCATCTCTACAATAAATAAAAAAATTAGCCGGGCGTGGTAGTGCGCGCCTGTAGTTTCAGCTACTTGGAAGGCTGAGGCGGAAAGATCGCCGGAGCCCAGCAGGTCAAGGCTGAGGTGGCCGGGAGTGTGCCACTGCCCTCCAGTCTGGGCGACAGAGTGGGACTCCGACTCAAAAAAAAAAAGAGAGAGAGAAAAGAAAAGGGAACAGGAGACAGAGGGACAGGGATAGTGAGTGGGCAAATCTCGCCAAGTTGCCCAGGCGGATAGTGAAGCTGAAGCCTTTTCTTTTCTTTTTGAGTTGGAGTCTTACTCTCTCACTCTGTTGCCCAGGCTGGAGTGCACGCACATGGCCACCACAGCTTCAACCTGGTGAGCTTAGGTGATCTTTTCGCTTCAGCCTTCCAAGTAGCCGGAACTACAGGCACCCACTACCGCCTGGCTAATTTTTTTATTTATTGTAGAAACGAGGTCTTGCCAAGCTGCCCAGACTGGTCTCAAACCCTTGGACTTAGACAGGCCTCTCACCTCAGCCTCCCAAAGCACGGGATTACAGACTTGAGCCACCACGCCCAGCCTCCTGCTCTCTTTTCATGCTGCCCACCTGCCCAGGCCCAGGTCAGCCAAGCTGAGACAAGATGGGGAATACACCATGGGGCTTAGAGCCAGGCGACCACATCTGGTCTTGGTCCGCATCTGGTCTTGGTTCTGCCTCCAGCTCACCGTGTGACCTGGGCTGGGACCTGTCACTCTCCGCCTCAGTTTTCTCACGACACAGTGAAGACGGATCACAGCACTGTGTGTTGGAGTTGAAGCCTGGAACCACCCAAGTGTCTCTCCACGGGAGACTTATCAGACACACTATGACACAGTTACGCAATGGAATATTCGAAGGGTGCCAAAAAATATACATTTTAAGAGAGGAAAAAACGGTATTAAAATTGTAATACTGTGTATTGCGACTGATGAAAAGAATGAGGTTGCTCTTAGTGTTCTAATAGGAAACAGTCACCACATATCTACTTTAAGGAAAAGCAGCAAGATGCAAAGCTGAGAGTATAGTTGCTGCCATTTATGTGCTTTTTAAAGTGGTGGTGGCTGGGTACAGTGGCTCACACCTGTAATCTCAGCACTTTGGGAAGCCAAGGTAAGAGGATTGCTTGAGCCCAGGAGTTTGAGACCAGCCTGGGCAACATGGTGAGACCTCATCTCTACAATTAAAAAAAAAAAAATTCACCAGACATGGTGGCTTGTAGTCCCAGCTATTTGGAAGGCTGATGCAGAATTGCCTAACCCCCTCAGGTTGAAGCTGTGGTGTGGCTGTGACCGTACCACTGCACTCAAGCCTGGGCAACAAAGTGAGACTTCGACTCAAAAAAAAAAAAAAAAAAAAAAAAAACTAGAAAATTACACTTTTTTTTTTTTGAGTTAGAGTCTCACTCTGTCACCCAGGCTGGAGTGCAGTGGCATGCTGGCGGCCACCCCAGTGTCGACCTGCTGGGCTCCAGCAATCCTTCCACCTGAGCCTTCCAAGTAACTAGAACTACAGGTGTGCGCTACCACGCCCGGCTAAATTTTTTTTATTTGTTGTAGAGATGAGGTCTCACCAAGTTGCCAGGACGGGTCTCAAACCCACAGGCTCAGGCAATCCACTAATCTTGGCCTCCCAAAGTGCTAGAATTACAGGCTGAGCCACCAAGCCCGGCCAAAAATTACATATTTTCTTTTTTTTTTTTTTTTGAGTTGGAGTCTCACTCTGCCACCCAGACTGGAGTGCGGTGGCCACTCCCGGCCACCGCAGCCTCAATCCGCTGGGCTCCGGCGATCCTTCTGCCTCAGCCTTCCAAGTAGCTGGAACTACAGGCGTGCGCTACCACGCCCGGCTCATTTTATTTTATTTTATTGTGGAGATGAGGTCTCGCCAAATTGCCCAGACGGGTCTTGAACCTGCGGGCTCAGGCAATCCACTCACCTCAACCTCCCAAAGGCGCGGGATTACAGGCTGAGCCACCGAGCCCGGCTAAAATTACACATTTTAAAGGTAAAAAGTCAATACAGTGGGAAGTAACAATGATAACCACCACTTACACGGACTTGCTCTGTCCTCCACACTATTTCAAGTGCCCCCAGCCCATTCCTCACTGAGTTCTCACGACGAAGCTATGAGGCAGGCATTATTATTATTCTCCGGGTTACAAATGAGGAAACCAAGGCACAGAGAGGTGAAGTCACTTGCCCAAGTCATGCTGGAAGGAAGCAGTGCCGCTGTGATGTAAACCCAGGTGATCTGGCGCATACTCTGCTGTGTCACCTTACCTGAACAACTGCCCCATGTTCTTCACAGGTGCTGTAGGGAACGTGGGCTTGAGAGCCTTTGAAGAGTCGAGAATGCTCGGCAAGTGTGAGGATGCTTGGCTTATCAGGGTAGAACCTCAGCTTCATGTATTTTAAAGCTGTGACAGATTGTGTTTTCCAAAATGGCACTAACAGGAGCTCCCATCCCCATGCTCTCACCATCAGGACGTGGGGTCCATTTCTTTGCCCCTTTCAATCTGAGTGTGCTGTGACTGCTTTGACCCACAGAAGATGGTAGAACTGATGTTGTGCTTGTTCCCAGCCCAGCCCTCAACCAGTCTGGCAGCTTCTGCTTCCTGTCTCATGTAGATGCTCCTTTTTTTTACGTTATCTTTTTTTTTTTTTTTTTTTTTTTGAGTCAGGGTCTCACTCTGTCACCCAGGCAGTAGTGCAGTGGCACAATCACAGCTCACTGTAGTCTCAACCTCCTGGGCTCAGGTGATCCTTCCACCTCAGCCTCCCAACGAGCTTGGACTACAGGTGGACACCACTACACTCGGCTAATTTTTAATTTTTTGGGGTTTCACTATGTTGCCCAGGCTGGTCTCAAACTTCTAGGCTCAAGCGATCCTTCTGCCTCAGCTTCCCAAAGTGCTGGGATTACAGGCATGAGCCACCACACTGACCAGATGCTCCTTTCAACAGTCCCCTGTCGGCTGGCACTATCTAACTAACTAGCTAGCAAGCAGGTGAGAGAGACAGAGAGAGAGAGAGAGAGAGAGAGAGAGAGAGAGAGAGAGAGAGAGAGAGATAGAAAGCTCATGCTAGCTGTCCTAGACTTCCAACCTGGTCAAGCCTTCAGAAACCCGGCAATATTCTGACTGCAAACACACAGGAGACTTCAAGTGAGAAAACCACCCAGCTGATTTGGGTCAACTCACAGAATCAGAAGAGATGACCAGACATTATGTTTGATGCCATTAAGCTTTGGGTGTTTTGTTATGAGGGAAAGGATAGCCAGAACGGATGCTTTAAAGTGAGGTTATTCACCAGGTGTGTGGTTTGAGGCTATAGTCCCAGCTACTTGGGAGGCTGAGGCAGGTGGATCACTTAGGCCTAGGAGTTCAAAACCAACCTGAGCAACATAGCGAGACTTTATCTCTAAAAAAAGAGATAGAGGCCGGGCTTGGTGGCTCAGCCTGCAATTCCAGCACTTTGGGAGGCCGAGGTGAGAGGATCACCTGAGCCCGCGGGTTCGAGACCCACCCGGGCAACTTGGCAAGACCTCATCTCTACAATAAATCAAAAATTAGGCAGGCGTGGTAGCACGTGCCTGTAGTTTCAGCTCCTTGGAGGGATTGCCAGAGCCCAGCAGGTCGATGCTGGGGTGGCCATGAGTGTGCCACTACACTCCAGCCTGGGGGACGGAGTGAGACTCCAACTCAAAAAAAAAAAAAAAACAGCCGGGCTCGGTGGCTCAGTCTGTAATCCCAGCACTTTGGGAGGCTGAGGTGAGTGGATTGCCTGAGGCCGCGGGTTCGAGACCCACCTGGGCAGCTTGGCAAGACCTCATCTCTACAATAAATTAAAAATTAGCCAGTCGTGGTATTGTGCGCCTGTAGTTCCAGCTACTTGGAAGGCTGAGGCAGAAGGATCGCTGGAGCCCAGCAGGCGAAGCTGCGGTGGCCGGGAGCAGCCACTGCACTGCAGTCTGGGCGACAGGGTAAGACTCCAACTCAAAAAAAACCCTAAAAAACCAGATAAACAAATAAATATAAAATAACATCAGGCGGTGACAAATGCTATGAGTTAGAGAATAATAGGGAATATTCTTTATAGGGAGAGCAGTGAATGTTCTCAAGAAATCATCATTACAACATTATAATGACCCCAAAAAAGAATAAAAACTTCTTGAAGAAATTTTCATCTGCAAAATTTGATTGGAGAAATTATATCTGGTGAAAATAAAAGCCACAAAGAATACTCACAATTGCTGGAGCTTTAGCAATGAAATTTCCTATGTACTCTCCCTTCCTCCCAAAAGCCAGTAAATCATATGGGTTTTTTTAATTTTTTAAATTTTAAAATTTTTTTTTTTTGAGTTGGAATCTCACTCTGTCGCCCAGACTGGAGTGCAGTGGCATGCTCCCGGCCACCACAGCCTCAACCTGCTGGGTTCCGGCGATCCTTCTGCCTCAGCCTTCCAAGTAGCTGGAACTACAGGCGCGCGCTACCACGCCCGGCTATTTTTTTATTTATAGTGGAGATGAGGTCTCGCCAAGTTGCCCAGGCAGGTCTCGAACCCAGGCTCAGGCAATCCACTCACCTCAGCCTCCCAAAGTGCTGGGATTACAGACTGAGCCACTGAGCCCGGCCAGGGTTTTTTTGAAATTATTAGAAGATAATTGATCCCAGTGATAATGATATTAGCAAGGCAAAAATCAATGAAAAAAATACTGCATGTTATAGAAAACTACTCAAGGAATTATCTTGTCTTAATACTATTTACTCCAGCAAATATTTTCTCAATTAAAATTTATAATGAAAATAAATCTGATTAAAATTCTATATTTAAAAATGGGGTCAATAGGCAAATCCATAGAGACAGAAAGTAGATTAGTGGTTACCAGGGGCTGAGGGGAGGGGATGAATAGAGAGTGACTTCTGGTGAGT
The DNA here is from genome assembly GCA_027257055.1 of Cephalopachus bancanus. Taxonomy (NCBI): domain Eukaryota; kingdom Metazoa; phylum Chordata; class Mammalia; order Primates; family Tarsiidae; genus Cephalopachus; species Cephalopachus bancanus. Next base: position 255,713 of record JAPVLO010000941.1, read on the forward strand.
ATAAAATCTCTTTCCGGTGATGGGAGTCTTCTAGAATGAGATCGTGGTGATGGTCGCACAACACCTTGAAGACAATCGAATGCCACTGAATGGTGAATTTTATGTTGTGAATTATCTTACATAACTTATCATTATGATATACAGATTATATGTCAGTACAAAATTGCAAACCAATGGGGTAAAATTGTCTCCTGCTCTCTTTATAGTGTCCTTTGATACATCAAAATTTTAAATTTAATTTAAAATTAAATCCGATCCAATGTATCTTTTTTCTTTTTTTTTTTTTTCTTGTCTGCACTTTTGGTGTCAGATCCAAGAAATCACTTGCCAAACCCAATGTCATGAAGCTTTCCCCTTACGTTTTCTTCCAAGACTTTTATAGCTTTAGCTCTTATATTTAGGTCTTTGATCCATTTCAAGTTACAAGGGGTTTTTTTCTGGGCGCTCTACTCTGCCCCATTGGTCTATATGTCTGTCTTTATGCCAGTACCACACTGTCTTGATTCTATCGCTTTGTAGTATGTTTTGAAGTCAGGAAGTGTGAGACCACCAACTTTGTTCTTTGTTTCCAAGGTTGTTTGGGGGTCCCTTGACATCCCATATGAATTTTTTGATAAGTTTTTCTATTTCTGTAAAAAATGCTGTTGGGATTTTTTTGTTGTTGCTGTTGAGTCAGAATCTGACTCCAGCCCAGGCTAGAGTGCTCACGGCCACTGCGGCTTCGACCTGCTGGGCTCAGGCAATCCTTCTGCCTCAGCCTTCCAAACGGCTGGAACTACAGGTACGTGCCACCACACTCAGCTGAATTTTATTTATTGTAGACACGAGGTCTTGCCAAGTTGCCCTGGCTGGTCTTGAATCCCTGGTCTTAGGCAATCATCTCTCCTCGGTCTCCCAAAGTGCTGGGATTACAGCCTAGTGGGATTTTGATATGAATTGCACTGACTTTGTATACCATGAAGCCCCTATTCTTGTCTCCCCAAGGCTGCCGGGCCTGACCGGGGGAAGCCAGCACAGCCTTGAACTGGGGTAGTCCTGAGCCCTCACCCTGGCTTGCCACTTGCTGGCTCTGTGAGAATGAGCCTGGGCCAAGGCCAAGTTCCCGAGTCTCAGCATTCCCATCTGAAATGGAGCAAACATGGCCTCTGTGTTGTCAGAAGGACTATGGAGAATGTGGGAATCCAGTGGGGCTCTGCAAACGGTGATGAAAATGGCTCTGCTGTTTGTGTAGGTATACCCACCTCCTAAGGGAGGAATCGTCCTCCTGGAAAACAGATCTTTACTGGGAGGGAGAGTTTGGTGCTTTCCACAGAAAGAATCCCTTGATCCTCTCTTGTTCTTCTCTGGCTCTGGGTTCATGTCTCATACAGCTGAATCTGCAGTGATCCTAAGTGGTGGACAGGTCACAGAGACGCCAAGCCCCATCTGGCCTCCTCAACCCACTCTGTCTCCTTGGCCCACTTGCAATAGAGCGGAAGCTGAAGACCCTAAACCCTCCTCTGAGCAAACCCTGCCCCTGCCTTCCGGCCCCAAACTCAAATGAAGGAAGAAAAGCAACAGTGGCAACTACAGAAATGCATGGCAGGCAAAGTCCCTGTCCCACCTTACAAGCCTACAGCCCCTATTCAAATTCCAACACATCCCAACACCCCGAAACCCCAAAGCCCTGCCACCACGCCCGGCTGACACCTGACAGCAGAGAAGGCAATTGCAGACTGGGGGACTGAGCCAGGTGCGCTCCTGGAGTGACCTTGGCTTCTGGCAACACAGATCCGCTGGCTCCAATCTGCCACATCCAATCAGGAGTGTTGGAGGAATAACCGGCAGCGTCCCACCTCTGTTGAGTACTTTCCTGAGGATCTCTGAGTAGGGTAGTCAGTTAGACGACAGGGCTTAGAGACCGCTTTGGCATATGCCGGGTGTGGTGGCTCACACCTGCAATCCCAGCACTTTGGGAGGTGAAGGCAAGACGATTGCCTGAGCCCAGGGGTTCGAGACCAGCCTGGGCAACTTGGTGATATCTCGTCTCTACGATAAACCAAAAAATAAGCCGGACATGGTGGTGCACGCCTGTAGTTCCAGCCACTTGGAAGGCTGAGACGGAAGGATCGCCTGGGTCCAGCAGGTCGAGGCTGCTATGGCCGTGAGCGTGCCATTGCCCTCCAGTCTGGGCAACAGAGTGAGACTCCAACTCAAAAAAAGAAACAGCTGTGGTATCTGACTCCAGTCAGGTGATTTACAGAATGTGTATCTCTAGATGCAATTTGTGAATTCACATATTTACATTAAGGTTTTTGTTGCAGGATCTCCGAGCACAAGGTGACTCAGAGAATGCATCCCAGCCAGGCTGCTGCAAAGCCAAGCCAGACCCAGGATGTGCGATGGCTGAGTTCCCAGACTCATCAGACCCCAAGGGGCCAAGAGTGTCACTGTGCCAGGCTGAACCACCATCACAAGCGCCAGCACAGACTTGTCTTGGCAGTGCCCTGGGGACCTGGACCCACCGCCAGAAGTGGGACCCCTGCCTCTCCCTCGCTCCCTGTTCCTCCGTGCTGGGGATGACCCTCCCCACCGAGGCCTTCTCCCTCTCCACCCAGAGACATATAGCAGGAAACACAGGAAACTCAGTGTCTAGGCCTCATTCTCTAAACTCAGGCAACAAACATTGACCGGCCATTTTCATCTCTGAATGCCGCCCCCTTATCATACACCCCCATCAGGGGACCCATTTTACAGAGGAGGACGCCGAGGGTCAGGGAAATACAGTGCCTTGCCCAGGATCACACTAGTTGGTGTGAGGCCAGAGTATGATAAGGACCACCTGTCTCAGTCTCCTTTTGGCTAGTTCCTGTGTGATAGGCCAGATGGTGGCCCCCAGAGATGTCCATGTCTGAATCCCCAGAACTTGTGAGTAGGTTACATGACATGGTAAAAAACTTTCCAGATGTGGGGAAGGATCTTGAAATGGAGAGACTATCTAGATTACCTGATGCCCCAATGTGGTCACAAGGGTCCTAGGAGGTAGGCAGCGGGGACAGAGAGGCAAAGATTGAGTGATACACCTGCAGCCAAGGAGTGCAAGAGGCCTCTAGGAGCTAGAAAAAACAAAGAGCAGAGGCCCCCCTGGAGCCACCAGAAGGAGTCAGCCCTACTGACGCCTTGATTTTAGCCCTATAAGACATTTTGGGCTTCTGTCTCCAGACTGGGAGAGAGCGAAGACATGAGGTTTTCAGCCACTACATTTACAGGAATTGTGACAGTAGCAGCAGAAGGGAAGACACAAAGACACCATGCTGGACTCTAACACTTGCATCAGCCTTGCAAGGTAAAGGTTATTATTTCCATCCAACAGATGGAGAAACTGAGGCTCAGAGAATCCAAGTGGCTTTCCCAAGGTCATGCAGCTGATGAGTAACACAGCTGGGATTTGGACATGGGCCATCCCAACACTCTGCTGCCCCCCTACTCAGGGCAAAGATGGGACTCAAATCCAGGGCTCTGACGCCACCCAGGCTCTTTCCACTTTACCAGCTGTGTGACTTGGAGTAACATGGTTAAACTCTTTGTGTCTCAGTTTCATCGTCTATAAAATGGGATTGTAACCATAACAGAGCTGGCACACAGTAAACAGGCAACCTGCTTTGTTTTTGAGTCAGAGTTTCACTCTGTCACCCAGACTGGAGCGCAGTGGCACCGTCACGGCACATCATAGCCTCAACCTACTGGACTAAGGCAATCCTCTTGCCTCAGCCTCCTGAGTGGCTGAGACTACAGAGGCATCCCACTATGCCTGGCTAATTTTTAAAAATTTTTATAGAGATGAGGTCTCGCTATGTTGCTGGTCTTGAACTCCTGGCTTAAGTAATCCTCCCGCCTCAGCCTCCCAAATTGCTGGAATTACGGGTATGAGCCACCGTGCCTGGCCTTTATTTTTAAATTTTTACTGTCTAGCCCTATGTCATAAAACATGTTGCTTTTCTCAGGTCGCTTTGGTTGTCAGGCAGCTGGGTTTCAGAACCCATTTTCTTAACCGTACCCTCTAAGACAAGAAACTTTAAAGACTTACCAGAGGGCCTGTTTAAAATGCAGCTTCCCTGTCTCTTCTCTAGGGATTATGATTCAGCAGGTCTGGGGAAGCCTAGAAACCCACCACTGTTATAAGCTCCCCAGCTGATTCCCAGATAGGACCTGGGCTCCACTTTGAGAATCAGAGCTCTAAAATGTTCCTCTGTTCAAAAAAATGCAATGACACCGAGTCTGGCGAGAGCGAGGCCCATGAAGAGACAGCCGCACGGAGCACTCGGTTTCCTCGGATGCACCCTGGCTCGCTGTGGGCCTGACAGCAAAGACCTGGGGAGTTCTGGCAGGGGGAGCACCCGGCTCCTGCTTCTTAGGGATAAAAGGCACAGCCTGTGGAATTCGACTCCAGGCAGAAAGTCAGATCTTCACCTTGAAGGAAGAAAGCCAGGCACAGGAGACAGGGGGAGTGAGGCTCAAGAGCCTGCGCTCCAGTCTGCAAAGAGCCACTTCCCCAGCCGAGAAAGTAGAGCCGCCATACGGCATTGGCCTTGCTAGTGCTCCCGGCCAGACCCAGAAAAAGAGCTGTGGCATCAGAGAGGAAAACGCCCTGCCCTTCCGCCCATCAGAATGTCAAGGCCCCAGGCAGGGGCGCTTCCCCACACGCTGCAGGCCCTGTGCACAGAGGAGCAGCCGGGAGGGAACAGAAGCATGGCTTTTGGGGTGGCCCTGACGCGTCAGACCATCCGCCTTCTCCTTCAGCTGTCCTCACCCCGCAGGCTTCAGGGAGCTGTTATGCCAGGCGGATTAAGGCTTTGGGGCCACTGCAGGGGGGGGGGGCCGGCCTTGACACTCCAGGGCTGATAAAATGGGCCTGCGGAGCTGCCGCCCTCACCCAGGAGCATTATTGATGGCGCCGGCCGTGAGAGCTGATTGGTGCTTTCCTCCTGGTCCATCTGGTCCTCCCTGGCAGGACTCCCGGCTTGACTTACCACTGGCAAGGCCATATGTCCTGCCAGCCCTGGGAGGGCCTGCGAGTGACAGGGGCGTGGAGAGAAGATGGAGCTAATTCCCTGCCACAGTGCCAGTCCCAAGGCAACCCTTGTGCTCCCCAGAGCCCCAGGTGGAAACTCCTCTTCCTCCCACACCCACCCCTCAGCGACAGTGATTGGCAGCGCGTTCCCAAGTGGCAGAGATGGCCTGCTTGGGTTCTGTCAGGCAAGCCTGAGCTGGAATCTCTGAAGATGGCACCATCCACCCCCTCTGCTTGTCTCCACCCTTGGAATCTGGGTGGGTCTTGTGGCTAGCTCAGACCAACAGAAGACGGTGGAAGTGATGCCACGACAGTTCCATGCCTGACCTTTAGGAGACCTAGAAGCTTCTGCTTGTGTGCTCTCTGGGGAGGTCACCATCATGCTTTCAAAAAGCTCAGATTAGCCGGGCTCGGTGGCTCAGCCTGTAATCCCGCACCTTTGGGAGGCTGAGGTGAGTGGATTGCCTGAGCCCGCGGGTTCGAGACCCGCCTGGGCAACTTGGTGAGACCTCATCTCTACAATAAATCAAAAAATCAACCGGGCATGGTAGCGCGCACCTGTAATTCCGGCTACTCGGAAGGCTGAGGCGGAAGGATCGCCGGAGCCCAGCAGGTCGAGGCTGCGGTGGCCGGGAGCAGCCACTGCACTCCGGTCTGGGCGACAGAGTGAGACTCCAACTCAAAAAATAAATAGATAAAATAAAATAAAATAAAAAGCTCAGAGTACTGAATGACAGGGAACACCGAGTGGTTTATGTGACCCTTTCAGCCTACCCCAGTGATTAGCTGAGTGAGTGATCCTAGCTGGCCCCAAAAGCCCCAGACTAGTTTACAACACAGCTGGTGACGACCTATCTCCCCAAAGCCTAAATATAAGTGGGTGAGGACACATCACCTACAGCCACAAGACTCGTTGGGGAGGAAACAGAGGGAAGGAACCAGGGCAGCATCAGGTGGACCTGAAAACAAGGGAACCTTAAATTAGGCCTTAGGTATTCACTGGGAAGCAGCAGCCAATTTGAGAGGAGCGGCTGAAACTAGGCGCAACCAAGTACAAGGAGTTTGGAAGGACTGAAGCAGCCCGTGGAGTTTACCAAGCTCCTGTGCTTCTTGGAACAGACTTCCCGCTCTGTCGGGTCAGGGACCCACAGAACGTGGAATAAAATTGAGTGGCAGGATGAAGTACAGAAGAATCAGAAAAAAAGTGGATGTGCCATTTGTTAATTTCTTGCCTCTCTAGAAAAAAAAAAAAGAAAAAAGAAAGAAAGAAAGAAGAAAAGACAAAAAAAGAAATTTCTTGCCTCTCAGTCTCACCCCCCCTTTTCTTCCTCATTTCAGTTGAAGCTCCCAGAGAATTACAGTGCATATATTTCCTAGTTCAGTCTACCAAACAGGCTAACCCAATCACAATAGCATCCCCGGAACCTGGACTGACATTCATCTTAAAATGTTGTTTTCTATGAAAAGGAAGCAGGACTTCTTGGAGAAAGGCCTTGTTTCAAGTCTAGAGCAGGAAAGCACAAGGTACCAAATGATCCGGGATTATCTTGACATACCATCTAGGAAGGAAGCTCTCAAAGACTAAGAGGATCATATCAAAAGGACTCAGGAGCTTGTTGAAGTGGCTCCCACTAGATCACGGAAACTCTAATAAGGTTAATAGTTGCAATGGAGCCTGGCGTGGTAGTACATGCCTGTAATCCCAGCACTTTGGGAGGCCGAGGCGGGAGTGCTTGAGTTCAGAAATTCGAGACCAGCCTGGGAAACAGAGCAGGACCTTGTCCCTATTAAAAAATACAAATAAAAAAAATTAGCCAGGTTCGGTGGCTCAATCTGTAATCCCAGCGCTTTGGGAGACTGAGGTGAGTGGATTGCCTGAGCCTGCGGGTTCGAGATCCGCCTGGGCGACGTGGCGAGACCTCATCTCCACAATAAGTCAAAAATTAGCTGGGCGTGGTAGCGTGTGCCTGTAGTTCCAGCTACTTGGAAGGCTGAGGCGGAAGGACCGCCAGAGTCCAGCAGGTCGAGGCTGCGGTGGCCAGGAGCGGCCACTGCACTCCAGTCTGGGCGACAGAGTGAGATTCCAACTCAAAAAAAAGCAATTAGCCTGGTATGGTGGCATGTACCACTTGTATGAGGTACCTTCAGTAGTAAAAACAGACAGAAAGTAGAATGGTAGACTGGGTGCGGTGGCTGATGCCTGTAATCCCAGCACTTTGGGAGGCTGAGGCAGGATTGCCTGAGCTCAGGGGTTCAAGACCGACCTGGGCAACTTTGCAAGACTTCATCTCTAAATAAATCAAAAAATTAGCCGAGTGTGGTGATGCAAACCTGTAGTTTAAACTACTTGAAAAGTTGAGGTGGAAGGATTGTCTGAACCCAGCTGGTAGAGGCTGCGGTGGCCGTGAGTGTGTCACTGCACTTCAGCCTGGGCTACAGAGTGAGACCCTGACTCACAAAAAAAAAGAATAAAGTTGGAAAGCTTATACCACTTGATTTGAAGACCTTTCTGTAAAGCTATAATATCAAGAAAGTGTGGTGTTGGTGTAAGGATAGACCTGCAGATCAGTGGAACAGAAAACAGAGTCCAAGTAGATCCTCAAGTTCACAGTCTACTGATTTTCAACAAAGGGGCCAAGATAATTCAGTGTCTTTCCAACAAATGATGCTGTAAAAACTTGACATCCATTTGAAACAAAAGGAATTTTGAGCCGGGCGCCGTGGCATACACCTGTAATCCCAGGTACTTGGGAGCCTGAGAGGAAAGAATTGCTTGAGCCCAGGAGTTCGAGACCAGCCTGAGCAAGGTAGCCAGAGTTCTTGTCTCAAAAGAAAAAAAAAAAAGATTCCTATCTTGCACTATACACAAAATTTTAATTTGAAATGGATTGTGCTATAAAAAGTTAAAACGAAAACATTTCTAAAGAAAAACATGGGAGAAAATCCTTGTGACCTTGAGGTGGGCAAAGATTTCTTAGGACACAAAAAGCATGGATTGTAAAAATAAATTAATAAATTATTCTTGATCAAAATTTAAAGGTCTCGTCTTTTGCAAAAGACACTGTGAAGAAAAGGAAAAGATAGGCAGTGCACGGTGGCTCACCCCTCTAATCCCAGAACTTTGGGAGGCAGAGGCGAGAGGATTGCCTGAACCCAGGGGTTCAAGACCAGCCTGGGCAACTTGGTGAGACCTCATCTCTACAATACTTACATATATACATACATTAACTGAGTGTGGTGGTGCATACCTGTAGTTCCAGCTACTTGAACTTCGGCTGAGGCAGAAGGATCACCTGAGCCCAGAAGGTTGAGGCTGCGTTGGCCATGAGTGTGCCCCTGCACTCCAGCCTGGGGACGGAGTGAGACTCTGGCTCAAACAAACATACAAACAAATCCTTGACAATTTTAAACACTAAGGTGAAATCAGAGTAACTGGGGCTCTCAAATATTGCTGGCGAGAATGTACAATGGCATATGTGGTGTTATGAGACATAAATTTTCTGTCCATGGTTCTTGGCTCACAACCCCCATATCCCCGTTACAGTTTTTTGTTACAATGTTGGGTGTGTCCCACTTCACGGGCAAGCCTCAGGAGATAAAATCTCTCTGACCATCTCCTGATCTCCGTTTTTTTTTTAGTTGGAGTCTCACTCTGTCACCTAGGCTGGAGTGCAGTGGCCACTCCCGGCCACCGCAGCCTCGACCTGCTGGGCTCCGGCGATCCTTCCGCCTCAGCCTTCCAAGTAGCTGGAACTACAGGTGCGCGCTACCACACCCAGCTAGTTTTTGATTTATTGTGCGGTCTCACCAAGTTGCCCAGGCGGGTCTCGAACCCATGGGCTCAGGCATCCCACTCACCTCGGCCTCCCAAGGCGTGGGATTACAGGCTGAGCCACCCAGCCCGGCTTCCTGCTTTCCTTTTACCTGCCCTAAATCTGGACTCTAATTTTTCCCCACCTTCTGATTGTGGATTTGAAGACTTTCTTTCCTGAGAGGGCCCCACCCCACACCCTGGAGGCCAATCACATTTTAATACGACTGTTTATAAAAACCTAAGAGGATTGGGTTTGGGGAGCTTCCCAGTAGCTGAACACATGGAAGTTCCTGGAAGGTGACACCCAGGGAAGGCATGGAAGCTCTGCGCCCCTCTCGCCATACCACATCTTACACATCTTCTCATCTGTATCCTTTGTAATATTATTATTATTTAATTTTTGTAGAGATGAGGTCTTGCTGTGTTGCCAGGCTGGTCTTGAACTCCTGGGTTCAAGTAATCCTCTCACCTCAGGGTGTCCCAGAGTGCTGGTATTACAGATGTAAGCCACCACACCCAGTCTCTTTGTAATATCCTTTATTTATTTATTTATTTATTTTGAGTTGGAGTCTCACTCCATCGCCCAGGATGGAGTGCAGTGGCACGCTCATGATCACCCCAGCGTCAGTCTGCTGAGCTCCGGCAATCCTTCCGCCTCAGCCTTCCAAGTAGCTGAAACTACAGGCATGTGCTGCCACGCCCGGCTAAGTTTTTATTTATTGTAGAGACAAGATCTTGCCAAGTTGCCTGGGTTGGTCTCAAACCCACAGGGTCAGGCAATCCACTCACCTCGTCCTCCCAAAGTGCTGGGATTACAGGTTAAACCACCAAGCCCGGCCTGTAATATCTTTTATAATAAACCAGTATCCCGCGCCTTTGGGAGGCTGAGGTGAGTGGATTGCCTGAGCCTGCGGGTTCGAGACCCGCCTCGGCAACTTGGCGAGACCTCATCTCTACAATAAATCAAAAATTAGCTGGGCGTGGTAGCGTGCACCTGTAGTTCCAGCTACTTGGAAGAGTGAGGCGGAAGGATCGCCGGGGCCCAGCAGGTGGAGGCTGCGGTAGCCAGGAGCGGCCACTGCACTCCAGTCTGGGAGACAGAGTGAGACTCCAACTCAAAAAAAAATAAAAATAATAAAAAAATAAACCAGTAAACCCATGTGTGTCCCTGAGTTCTGTGAGCCACTACAGCAAATTAATTAACCCCAAAGAGAGGATCATGGTAACCCCAACTTGAAGTCGGTTGGTCAGAAGTTCCAGAAGTCAGGACTTAAGACTGGTATCTGAAGTGAGAGAGACAGTTCTGGGGACCGAGTCTCCAACCTGTAGGATCTGTCATTATTTCCAGGTAGATAGTATAGGAATTTAATTGGAGGACACCAGGCTGCTGTTCGCTGTAAATATGATTGCTTTTTGCTGGTGGGGAGAAATCCCCACATATTTTGGGGTTATCGAATTATTCTGTATTGATTGTGGCCTGAGAGCAGAAGAAAAACATGGTTTGAGAGTTTTTCCTGAACACACAGCCACTTTGGAAAATAGTTGGACAGTTTCATATAAATTTTATTTATTTATTTATTTAGAGTTGGAGTCTCACTTCGTTGCTCAGGCTGGGGTGCAGTGGCACACTCACAGCCACCCCAGCATCCACCTGCTGGGTGCCAGTGATCCTTTCACCTCAACCTTCCAAGTAGCCAGAACTACAGGCGCACTATACCATGCCCAGCTAATTTTTAAATTTATTTTAGAGATGAAGTCTCGCCAAGTTGCCCGGGCTGGTCTCAAACCCTCAGGCTCAGGCAATCCACTCACCTCAGCCTCCCAAAGTGCTGCGATTTCAGGCTAAGCCACTGAACCCAGCCCATATAAATTTTAACACACATCTCCCATATAGCCTAGCAATCCCACTCCTGGGTATTTATTTATCCAAGAGAATGAAAGCATGTGTCCATACAAAAACCTGTACACCAATATTCATCGCAGCTTTATTTGTGATAGCCCCAAACTGGTAACAACTCAAATGTCCATCAAAAGAAGAATGCAGCGGGCATAGTGGCTCGTGCCTATAATCCTAGCACTTTGGGGGGTGGGGGTGAGAGAATTGCCTAAACCCAGGAGTTTGAGACTAGCCTGGGAAAGTTGTCTAGACCTTGTCTCTATAATAAATCAAAAAATTAGCCAGGCATGGTGGTGTATGCCTGTGATTCCAGCTACATGGAAGGCTGAAGCTGAAGGATCATCTGAACCCAGCAGGTTGAGGCTGCAGTGGCCGTGAGCATGCCACTACACTTCAGCCTGGGTGACCGAGTGAGACCCGGACTCAAAAAAAAAAAGGCCGCGTTCAGTGACTCAGCCTGTAATCCCAGCACTTTGGGAGGCCAAGGCGAGAGGATTGCATGAGCCTGCGGGTTCGAGACCCACCTGGGCAACTTGGTGAGACCTCATCTCCACAATAAGTCAAAAACTAGCCGGGCGTGGTAGCGTGCACCTGTAGTTCCAGCTACTCGGAAGGCTGAGGCGGAAGGATCGCCGGAGCCCAGCAGGTCGAGGCTGCGGTGGCCGGGAGTGGCCACTGCACTCCAGCCTGGGCGACAGAGTAAGACTCCAACTAAAAAAAAAAAAAAGAAGAAGAAGAATGCATAAACAAATATAGTATGTTCATTCAATAAAATACTACACAGCAATAAAAGGAAGGAAACACTGATACGGGCGACAACAAGGATCAGTTTCAAAACCTTTAATGAAAGAAGCTATACTCAAAAGGGAATATAACATATGGTTTTACTTATACGAAACTTTATAAAAGAGAAAGCTAACCTATAGTGACAGAAAGCAAATCAGTGGTTGCCTGGGCCCAGGGTTGGAGGAAGGGGATGGAGCACAAAGGGACACAAGGGAATTTGGGGGGGGAGTGATAGAAATGTTCTTATGTCAGTCGGGCATAGTGACTCAAGCCTGTAAACCCAGCACCTTTGGGAGGCCGAGGGGAGAGGACTGCCTGAGCCCAGGGGTTCGAGACCAGCCTGGGCAACTTGGTGAGACCGCATCTCTACAATATACATATAAAAAATTAGCCAAGCATGGTAGCACGTGCCTGTAGTTCTGGCACTTGAAAGGCTGAGGCGGAAGGATCGCCTGAGCCCAGCACGTCGACGCTGGAGTGACCGTAAGCGTGCCACTGCATTTCAGCCTGGGCAACAGAGTGAGACTCTGACTCAAAAAAAAAAAAAGAAAGAAAGAAAAGAGATGTTCTTATGGATGATTGGTGGTTAAATGATTGTGTACACTTGTCAGACTCATCAAATTGTGCATTTAAAATTGATGAATTTAGACCCGGTGCAGTGGCTCACACCTGTAATCCCAGCACTCAGAAGGCTGGGGTGGAAGCCTTGCTTGAGCCCAGGAGTTCAAGTACAACATAGTAAAACCTGGTCTCTACAAAAAATTTAAAACTTAGCCAGGCATGGTGTGCGTGCCTGTAGTCCCAGCTACTCAGAAGGCTGAGGTAGGAAGATCACTTGAGCTCAGGAGGTTTGAGGCTGCAGCGAGCTGTGATCACGCCATTGCACTCTAGCCTGGGCAACAGAGTAAGACCCTGACTCAAACAAACAAACAGAATGACGAATTTTACTGGATATAAATAGTACTTCAATATAGTTGACTTTTTACGTGGGCAAGACTAAACAGTGGTATCTAGAGACGCATGCTTGGGTAATAAGCCTCCACATAGGCAAGTCCTATGAGTCAGGCTGGTGGACTCTGTTGGAGGGAGCCAGGGATTGTCACTGGGATAGGGCAGGGCATCTATAGTGGGGTGGGGGATATCAAAATTCTAGCTCTTGACATGGTGATGATTATAAGGGCATTTGCTTTATAAAAATTCACTAAGCTATACCTTTGTTTTCTGTGGTTTTCTAAATCTGATTTTATTTTATAATGTTTAGAAATTAATTTTAGGTGGGGTGCTGTGCCTCTCACCTATAATCTCAGCATTTTGGAGGGCTGAGGCAGGAGGATTGCTTGAGACCAGGAGTTCAAGACCAGCCTGGGCAACATAGTGAGATCTCACCTCTACAAAAAATTTAAAAATTAGCCCTCGAGCCCAAGAATTTGAGGCTGCAGTGAGCTATGATTGCACCACCGTACTCCAGCCTGGGCAACAGAACAAGACTCTGTCTCTAAAAAATAAATAAACAAGTCAGGCTCGGTGGCTCAGCTTTTGGGAGGCTGAGGTGAGTGGATTGCCTGAGCCCGCAGGTTCGAGACCCGCCTGGGCAGCGAGACCTCATCTCTACAATAAATCAAAAAATCAGCCGGGCGTGGTAGCGAATGCCTGTAATTCTGGCTACTCGGAAGGCTAAGGCGGAAGGATCGCCGGAGCCCAGCAGGTCGAGGCTGCAGTGGCTGGGAGTGGCCACTGCACTCCAGTCTGGGCAACAGAGTGAGACTGCAACTCAAAATAAACAAACAAACAAACAAACAAACAAACAAACAATAAACATAACTTTTAAAAAATTAAGAATAATGCTGATTAGCATTTATCCAACACTTTCCATGAGCAAGGCACTGTTCCAAGCATGTCACTTGTATTAACTCTTTTAATCTCCTTCCAATTCCAATAGGATGGTACTGTCACTCTCTTTAGCAACAGAGTCACAGAGAGCCTGAGAGATTTGCCCTAGGCCCCAGAGTTATGAAGTGGCAGGGCCAGTGTTTGCTGCAGGCCATGTAGCTCCTTCGTGCTCCCAAATGCAGAGGTAGAGTCTGGAGGGGAACAGGAGTATGAATTCTTGGGAGGAAATGTGGCCACCTTGCTTGTCCTGCTAGACTGTGTTGAAGGAAAAGCCTCAGTAGAGAGAGGATATTGAGGTAGGAGTTTCAAAACAAAAATGCACCACAAGCGCCACTCATTTCTTTAAGAATTCTCTACTATCCAGGCGCAGTGGCTCAAGTCTGTAATTCCAGCACTTTGGGAGATCAAGGCAAGAGGATTGCCTGAGCCCAGGGGTTCAGGATCAGCCTGGGCAACACGGTGAGACCACATCCCTACGGTAAACCAAAAAGTTAGCCAGGCGTGGTGGCACACACCTGTGGTTCCAGCTACTTGGAAGGCTGAGGCAGAAGGATCGCCTGAGCCCAGCTGGTTGGCACTGGGGTGGCCATGAATGTGCCACTGCACTCCAGCCTGAGCGACAGAGTGAGACTCTGACTCAAAAAAAAAAAAAAAAAGCCGGGCTCGGTAGCTCAGCCTGTAATCCCGCGCCTTTGGGAGGCTGAGGTGAGTGGATTGCCTGAGCCTGCGGGTTCGTGACCCACCTGGGCAACTTGGCGAGACCTCATCTCTACAATAAATCAAAAAAATTAGCCGGGCTTGGTAGCGCACGCCTGTAGTTCCAGCTACTTGGAAGGCTGAGGCGGAAGGATCGCCGGAGCCCAGCAGGTTGAGGCTGCGGTGGCCGGGAGCGGCCACTGTACTCCAGTCTGGGCGACGGAGTGAGATTCCAACTCAAAAAAAAAAAGAATTCTTTACTGATTCTTCTGTGTACCTGGCACTGTTCCAGGATGCTGGGCCCTAGCTATGATCACCACAAGCAAAAATCCCTGCCCTCCTGGGACTGGGATTTCAAAATTAACCATGTATCAATTATAAGTAAGAAAAAATGCTCAAAAGTTTATAGGTGATGATGGATGCACCGGACCTTGACAGCAATATGGATCACCTTTCATAAAGATCATGTCAACAGCAATGTGGATCACCTCCAATGTGGATCACCTCTAGTGTGGATCACCTCTAATAAAGATCACCTCAACAGCAATGTGGATCACCTCCAATGCAGATCACCTCCAGTGTGGATCACCTCCAATGGGCTCATCTCACAACAGTGTGAGTCATCTCCAATGTGGATCATCTCCACAGCAATGTGGGTTACTTCCAATGTGGGTCACCTGCAATAGGGATCATCTCCAACATGGATCACCTCCAATGTGGATCACCTCCAATGGGCTCATCTCACAGCAGGTCATCTCCAATGTGGATGAACTCCACAGCTATGTGGATTACCTCCAACGTGGTTCACCTGCAATGGGAATCATCTTCAATGTGGGTCATCTTCAACATGGACCACCTCCAACGGAGATCATCTCCACAGCAATGTGGACCACCTCCAATGTGAATTATCTTCAGTGTGGACCACCTCCAATGTGAATTACCTTCAGTGTGGATCACCTCCAATGTGGGTCACCTCCAATGGTGGTCACCTCTAATGTGGATCAGCTCCAATGTGGATCATCTCCCCAGCAATGTCAATTACCTCCAATGTGGGTCACCTGCAATGGGGATCATCTGCAGTGTGGAACACCTTCAGTGTGGACCACCCCCAATGGGGATCATCTCCACAGCAATGTAGATTACTTCCCGTGTGAATCACTTTTAATGTGGATCACCTTCAGTGGGGATCATTTCCACAGCGATGTGGATCACCTCCTCAAGAGCAGGGATGCAAGGCCACAAATCCAACAGACTCTATATATGTGGCATTCCCTGAACTCTCATTTTCACTTTGACACTGGTCATAATCAAGCAATTCAGGAAACTATTCATGGCAGAGCCAGGCAGGTGAGGTCAGAGAAGCTGCTCCAAGCTATCATGGGTAAAGAGGTACAGACACCAAAGGGGAAGCTGCCATGGCATGTTTTGTCCAGAGGAGATGACCAGGCTCCATTTAGAGAAGAAAACAGACCCTCAACCCCATGGTGCCAGACGTGGGCAACTCAGATTTGTGTGTGTGTGTGTGTGTGTGTGTGTGTGTGTGTGTATGTGTGTGTGTCCAGGAATGGATCCGCAGTCATCCACCTACATATCACAAACTCACATATGCCGTGGGAGCTATAAATGAAAATTCGCGGCACAGATGGCTCTTTTGAGGAGGTTTCTGCATGAGTGGGAAGAGGTAATGTGCTACAGGATTGGAGAGCTATTTTAGGTGTTGTGCAGAGAGATCAGGGAAGAGGTGAGGCCCAGGGTGTCTCTTGAGGAATGTCTGGTTTGTTGTTGTCAAAGCCAGTGCATCACAGTACCGGGGCCATGAACTAGTGTCCTTTCTCCCATCCCCAGAGCCCCCACAATAGAAAGAGTCCCTCACCACAGTGAGGGCCATAGGAGGCGCTGCTTCCCGGTCTTCTTCCATTTCCGCTGTGACACAGGAGATTTTAGTAAAAGTCAGGAATCACAAAAGGCAAGGAGCTGCAACTCAGAAATCCTTCCAAGCCATAGTCTACTCAATTCCAACCTGGGGAGAACCCCAATGTCCCTGGGGACCTAGACCCTGGTTTCCGTTTTTGATAGACGCCCTCAGTGTCCATAGGCTCCTCAAAGTCACTAGTTCTCAACTTTGGCTGCTTTAGAAACTGCTGCAGCTCAATACCTATTCCACCAAAAAACATGACAAAAGACTTAATAGCTTTATTTATAAGTAGCCAAATACTAGAAACAACTAAATGTCCATCAGCTGGTAAATGGATAAAAAATTATGGTATGGCCAGGCTCAGTGGCTCAGCCTGTAATCTCAGCACTTTGGGAGGCCGAGGCAAGTGGATTGCCTGAGCCCGTGGGTTCAAGACCAGCCTGGGCAACTTGATGAGACCTCGTCTCTACAATAAATCAAAAAATTAGCTGGGCATGGTAGTGTGCTCCTGTAGTTCTGACTACTTGGAAGGCTGAGGCAGAAGGATCGCCTGAGCCCAGCAAGTCAACGCTGGGATGGTCGTGAGTGTGCCACTGCACTTCCAGCCTGGGCAATGGAAGTAAATAAATAAATAAATAATGATATAGTTTTGTGATAGAACACTACTCAGTAGCAAAAAGTCACTATCTACTGAAACCTATACCATGGGTGCTTCTCACAGGCCCAATGAGGGAGGTGAGGGCCAGGTAGCCAGACACAAAATATTCACTGTGGTGACATCAGTCAGAGGATGTGTACCTAGGAGTGGGGAAGGGATTGTCTGGAAAGGAGATTCCTGGGGTATTGGCTGTATTCTATATCTTGGTCTGGATAGTGGTTAACATGGATTTATACATACACACACACATACATGAAAATGCATTGAGTTGTAACCTACAGATTTGTACACCTCATGTATATTACATACTAAGAAAAATTGAAAAGTAATAGTACTGGGCTGGGCTCGGTGGTTCAGCCTGTAATCCCAGCACTTTGGGAGACCCAGGCGAATGGATTGCCTGAGCCCGCAGGTTCGAGACCCGCCCGGGCAACTTGGCGAGACCTTGTCTCTACAATAAATAAAATTAGCCGGGTGTGGTAGCACGTGCCTGTAGTTCCAGTTACTGAGGTGGAAGGATGGCAGAAGCTCAGCAGGTCGAGGCTGCAGTGGCCAGCAGTGTGCCACTGCCCTCCAGCCTGGGTAATGGAGTGAGAATCCAACTAAAAAAAAAAAAAGTAATAATACTGACCCTGGCCCCACTCCAGGGTGTCCGACCTCATCTGTCTGGGGCGTGGTCTAGGTAAATGGAGTTTTAAAAGCCTCCCAGGGGATTCTACAGGCTGCGTGGATGAGCCCTGCCATCACTGCTCCCCACCCTGGGCCCATGGTTCCCTGTCCCTGGCCTTTGCCCCTGCAGGGTGACCTCATTGCAAAGGGACAGCCTAGGGCAGGCGGGAACCTGCAGCCTCTGCAGAACCCAGTTCTATCACTTCTAGCCTCTGTGACCTTGGGCAAGACACATTCATATCTCTAAACTTCAGGGGTTTTGTTTTGTCTTTAACACCTGGCAGGTAGATAGGTGCTAATATCTCATGGGCTATATTGCATGCTCAGTATAACATGGCAGTGGTAAAAAATCGCTTGGTCTTTATAAAAAGTGGCCCCTTGTGGGAGGCTGAGGTGAGTGGATTGCCTGAGCCCGAGGGTTCGAGACCCGCCTGGTCAGCGAGACCTCATCTCTACAATAAATCAAAAAATCAGCCGGGCGTGATAGCGCATGCCTGTAATTCCAGCCACTCGGAAGGCTGAGGTGGATGGATCGCCGGAGCCCAGCAGGTTGAGGCTGCGGTGGCCGGAAGCGGCCACTGCACTCCAGTCTGGGCGACAGAGTGAGACTCCAACTCAAAAAAAAAAAAAAAAGTGGCCCCTTGGCCGGGCTTGGTGGCTCAGCCTGTAATCCCGTGCTTTGGAGGCCGAGGTGAGTGAATTGCCTAAGCCCGCGGGTTTAAGACCCGCCTGGGCAACTTGGCGAGACCTCATCTCTACAATAAATCAAAAAAAAAAAATTAGCCAGGCGTGATAGCGCGTGCCTGTGCTTTCAGCTACTTGGAAGGCTGAGGCGGAAGGATCGCTGGAGCCCAGCAGGTCGAGGCTGTGGTGGCTGGGAGCATGCCACTGCACTCCAGTCTGGGCGACAGAGTAAGACTCCAACTCAAAAAAAAAAAAAAGTAGTCCCTTTAAAACACGCACTTAATCCTATCGCTACGGCTTGGCTTGAAAACTTCTCATGGCTTTTCATTGCACATTGAAGAAAATACTGATGCCTCAATGTGCCTGTCTGTCTTCCCCTTGTCCACTATGTCTTGCTATGTTGCCCAGGTTGGTCTCCAACTTCTATTTTTTTTTTTTTTTGAGCTGGAGTCTCACTCCTTCACCCAGGCTGGAGTGCAGTGGCACACACACTTGTGGTCACCCCAGCGTCGACCTACTGGGCTCTGGTGATCCTTCCATCTCAGCCTTCCGAGTAGCCGGAACTACATATGCGCGCTACTATGCCTGGCTATTTTTTATTTTATTGTAGAGACAGGGTCTCACCAAGTTGCCCGGGCTGGTCTCGAACCTTCAGGCTTAGGCAATGTACTCACCTCGGCCTCCCAAAGTGCTGGGATTACAGGCTGAGTCACCGAACCTGGCTTAATTATTTTTGTAGATCTGTTTGACTAGTCCTTAGATTATCTTTTTCTTTGTCTATATGTTCAAACTTTTTTTGTGTGTATATATGTCAGGGTCTCAGGCTGTCTCCCAGGCTGGAGTGCAGTAGTATGATCATGGCTCACTGCAACCTCAACCTCCTGAGCTCAGGTGATCCTTCCACCTCAGCCTCCTGAGTAGCTGGGACTACAGACATATGCCACCACGCCCAGCTCATTTAAAAAAAAATTTTTTTTTGTAGAGACAAGGTCTCACTATGTTGCCCAGGCAAGTCTTGAACTCTTGGGCTCAAGAAATCCTTCTGCCTCAGCCTTCCAAAGTTCTGGAAATACAGGTGTGAGTCACTGCTCCCAGCTCAAACTTTTTTTAAAAAACTTTTTATAAACATGTTATAAATACTTATTTTTTAAATTGTGGTAAAATTTTAAGTGTACAATTCGGAATTGCTAAGAACACTCACACTGTTGTGCAACCAATCTCCAGAACTCCTTTCATCTTACAAAACTGATGAATATTTATTTTTATACTTGATCTTAGTCAATAGACTGAGAAGCAAGGAACACTTATTTTTAAGCAGTAAAACTACAGAAATACTTGAGGAAACTATAGGTGAATATTTATTTAATCTTGAGATGTGAAGTGACTTTGTTTTTTTTTTTTTTTGAGTTGGAGTCTCACTCGGTCACCCAGACTGGAGTGCAGTGGCCGCTCCCGGCCACTGCAGCCTCGCCTGCTGGGCTCCGGCGATCCTTCCGCCTCAGCCTTCCAAGTAGCTGGAATTACAGGCATGCACTACCACGCCCGGCTATTTTTTGATTTATTGTAGAGATGAGGTCTCGCTGCCCAGGCGGGTCTCGAATCCGTGGGCTCAGGCAATCCACTCACCTCAGCCTCCCAAAGGCGCAGGATTACAGGCTGAGGGTGACAAGAGTGAGACTCCAACTCAAATAAAAATAAAAATAAAAAATAAAAAAATGCTATGAAGCTGCCGGGCTCAGTGGCTCAGCCTGTAATCCCAGCACTTTGGGAAGCTGAGGTGAATGGATTGCCTGAGCCCACGGGTTCAAGACCTGCCTGGGCAACTTGGCGAGACCTCATCTCCACAATAAATCAAAAAATAGCCGGGCGTGGTAGCACGCGCCTGTAGTTCCAGCTACTTGGAAGACTGAGGCGGAAGGATCGCCGGAGCCCAGCAGGTCGAGGCCACAGTGGCCAGGAGTGGCCATTGCATTCCAGTCTAGGTGACAGAGTGAGACTCCGACTCAAAAAAAAAAAAAAAAATACTATGAAGCCTGGGCATGGTGGCGCATGCCTGTAATGCCAGTACTTTGGGAAGCCGAGGCGAGAGGCACCGCCTGAGCCTGCGGGTTTGAGACAGGCCTGGGAAACTTGGCAAGACCTCATCTCTACCATAAGTCAAGAAAAATTAGCCAGGCGTGATGGCACATGCCTGTAGTTCCAGCTACTTGGAAGACTTAGGCAGAAGGATCACCTGAGCCCAGCAGGTCGAGGCTGCGGTAACTGTGAGCATGCCACTGCCCTCCACCTGGGCAACAGAGTGAGACTCTAATTCAAAAAAAAGAAAAAAGAAATTCGCCAAGTGCTGTGGTTCATGCCTGTAATATCAGCACTTTGAGGAGCAGAGGCGAGAGGATTGCCTGAGCCCAGGGATTCAAGCTTGGGCAATTTGCAGAGTCCTCATCTCTACAATAAATAAAAAAAATTATCCAGACATGGTGGTGTGCTCCTGTGATTCCGACTACTTGGAAGGCTGAGGCGGGAGTATTGCCTGAGCCCAGCAGGTTGAGGCTGCAGTAGCTTTGAGCATGCTTACTGCACTCCAGTCTGAGTGACAGAGTGAGACTTTGACTCAAAAATAAAAATAGTAATTTTAAAATGAAATATAAAATATTAAAAAATTAGCTGCACATGGTAGCTACTTGGTAATCCCAGCTACTTGGGAGGCTGAGGTGGGAAGATCATTCGAGTCCAGGAATTCCAGGCTTGAGTTTGCCATAATTGTGCCACTGCACTCCAGCCTGGGTTACAGAATGAGAACTTAACTCAAAAAAGAAAAGAAAGAAGGAAGGCTTTTTTTAAAAGTAGGATTTATTGAGAGGACAGAAAACCTCCTAGAGCAGGAGGAGACTTGAGGGGGTTGCCCGAGAGAGGCTCTTAAAAAAAAAAAAAGGTAGCCGGGCTCGTGGCTCAGCCTGTAATCCTGCGCCTTGGGAGGCTGAGGTGAGTGGATTGCCTGAGCCCGCGGGTTCGAGACCCGCCTGGGCAGCGAGACCTCATCTCTACAATAAATAAAAAAAAAAAATTAGCTGGGCGTGGTAGCGCATGCCTGTAATTCCGGCTACTCGGAAGGCTGAGGTGGAAGGATCTCCGGAGCCCAGCAGGTCGAGGCTGCGGTGGCCAGGAGCGGCCACTGCACTCCAGTCTGGGCGACCGAGTGAGACTCCAACTCAAAAAAAAAAAAAAAAAAAAAGAAAGGTATTTGAAATGAACATTGCAATGGGAATATGTGTGCCTTAATAAGCTATATGTATATTCCAGGAGGTAAAAGAAGACAAAGAAAAAATGAGGAGAATAACATAATTTTTTTGAGCTATTTGTCTTTGGCTACAAGGATCAATATAAAGGGTGGTACCAGTTCAAGTCTGGACAGTCAGTTGCTGGGCAGATGTCCTCACAGAAGTGTTTTTTTGTGTGTAGGTTTCATTGGCCTTTGTGCAAGGTGGTATTTTTTTTTCCCCAGAGTCCTCTGTGATAGTTCTTGTTATCAGACATTTGTGCATAAGAATTCTTCCTTCAAGGTCTTCCCCAGCTCTATTTGTTAGGGTTTTTTTTTTTTTTTGAGTTGAAGTCTCACTCAGTTGCCCAGACTGGAGTGCAGTGGCCGCTCCCGGCCACCGCAGCCTCGACCTGCTGGGCTCTGGCGATCCTTCCCCTCAGCCTTCCAAGTAGCCGGAATTACAGGCGCACGCTACCACGTCCGGCTAATTTTTTTAAATTTTATTTTATTGTAGAGATGAGGTTTACCTGCCCAGGCGGGTCTCGAACCCGCGGGCTCAGGCAATCCACTCACCTCAGCTTCCCAAAGGCGCAGGATTACAGGCTGAGCCACCGAGCCCGGCTTGTTAGGGGTTTTTTAACACAAGTGACTCCATTTTGATTCTGTCAACTTTCTCAGAAGGAACACAAATTCTAAAAGGAAGAGAAAAATACAAATACAAATGTTTGGGTGCGGTGGCTCACATCCATAATCCCAGCACCTGGGGAGGTGGAGGCGAGAGGATTGCCTGAGCCTAGAAGTTTGAAACCTAAGCAACATAGCGAGACTTTGTCCGTACTAAAAATAAATAAATAAATAAATAAATAAATAAATAAATAAATTAGCCAGGCATAGTGGTATGCACCTATAGTCCCAGTTACTCAGGAGACTGAGGCAGAAGGATCACCTGAGCCCAAGAGGTGGAGGCTGTTGTGAGCTGTGACCTGTGACCTGTGCCACTGCATTCCAGCCTGTGTGACAGAGTGAGATTCTGACTCAAAATAAATAATAAATAATGATATTAGCTGGGCGTGGTAGAGTGTGTCTATAGTTCCAGCTACTTGGAAGACTGAGGCGGAAGGATCACCTGAGCCCAGCAGGTCGAGGCTGTGGTGGCTATGAGCATGCCACTGCACTCCAGTGACAGTGTGAGATTCCGACTCAAAAAAAATGATATTATTCAATGTCAACAGAGTTAATGAGGAAGTGAGTCTTGTTAATAATTGCTGACAAAAATATAATTGATAATACCTTCCTGTAAATCAATGTGGCATGTGTCAAAAACCTACACACATATGCTTTGTTACACAACAATTATGCTTCCAGGAATTTATCCTAAGAAAAATATTGAGCCGGGCTCGGTGGCTCAGCCTGTAATCCCACGCCTTTGGGAGGCTGAGGTGAGTGAATTGCCTGAGCCTGCGGGTTCGAGACCCGCCTGGGCAGCGAGACCTCATCTCTACAATAAATCAAAAAATCAGCCGGGCGTGGTAGCGCATGCCTGTAATTCCGGCTACTCGGAAGGCTGAGGCGGAAGGATCGCGGGAGCCCAGCAGGTCGAGGCTGCAGTGGCCGGGAGCGGCCACTGCACTCCAGTCTGGGCGACAGAGTGAGACTCCAACTCAAAAAAAAAAAAAAAAAAAAGAAAAAAGAAAAATATTGAGCAAAGGCGCACACATATGTCTGGTGTTATCACTTATGATAGTGAAAGATTTTTAAAGTATATATTCAATCATAGGGTAATTACCAATGGGCTACTATGTAGTCATTAAAATTATAGTTATTAACATGAAAAGAGATTCATGACATATTGGTAAGAGAAAAGAACAGCTTACAAAGCATATCATACATACCATATATTCAAAACATTCTTTTAAAAAAGTCATATAGAGATGGTGTGGGGTGTCTCACTTTGTAGCCCAGACTGGTCTTGAGCCCCATGCTCAGCCTCCCAAGGTGCTGGGATTACAGGCAAGAGTCACGGCTCCTGACCCAGAAAACATCCTATTTTTGTGAGAGAAATATATTTGTGTGGATGCATATGCGTTTGGAAGAATATGTACCAAAACGTTACTGGCATTAACTTTCGTTGATGAGATTACGGTTTTCGTCTTTTATTATTGTTATTCTTTTATTTGAATGTTCTCTATTTTCTTGCTCAAAAGCATGCATTAACTGCACAATAAGTTAAAATTTTTGGAGGAGAAAAAAAGAAGTAACGTGCTTGCAACGGGACGGCTCAAGCCTAAGTGACCATTTATTGATGAAGCACGCAGGTTCAAAAGTTCTTGAGGCGGTTTCTTTGTGCGCGTGCGCACAATGCGGGAGTCCACGCTCAGAGCCGTTCGAGCCTCAGGCGCCGCCGAGGCCACCCCAGGCAGCGCGCGGGTCCTGGCGGTGGGGCGGGGCCGCGTAGCCCGGAAGAGAGGTAGTACTGCGCATGCCTCTTCCTTTCCAGCCTCGGCCTCTTACTCTGTAGCCGTCGCGGTGAGTTCCTCTGGAGTTCGGTTTCATCGGCCCCTAATCTGGGCCATCCTGTTGCCGTAGTGGCTGCCCCTCCGTAGGATCGGGGCTGAGGATCACTCTACCCCTCCCCACACTTCCATTTCTGAGCAGCGATAGGAACTGGGGCCTATTTCAGGGGGTAGGGGGCCGCTGGTAGGCGAAGATTGGCGTCCGGATGGCCCAGAGAGGCAGAGGGAAGGTGGAGACCAGCCAGGCGAGGCTAGGGAGACAACGTCCTGCCTGCACGTTTTTCCTTCGGGACGGGACTCTCCTTCCCGACTGCCTCGTTGCCTGGCCTTGGAACTCTAGTTTGGGGGAGGTGTGGTAGGAAATGGGGTCTGAAGGCCTGTGAGGGGTTTACTCCGGCCTTTCATGCGTAATTGAAGGCACAGCCGCGCGATTTCTCACCAGTACAGTCGCTGATGACTCCCAAGTACTCCCTCCCCTCTCATATGTCTGTCATTGTGAAAACTTACCAAAGCCTGGAGCGAGTTTGCACCTTTGTTTTGTTTGACCATTCTGGCATCTTTCTTTCCACCTGAATCGTTGGGGGTGGGGAGGGAGCTGGTCTCTGCTGAGTTTGTTTTGCAGTTTGTAGTTTTCCCCTTCTGGGTGTTTTCTACGGTTTTCCACCCAGTAGGTGGTGGTTTCGTATGGTCGCTTTAGGGTCATGAACTTGACTGCTGGACCTGGGCCCCATCGCTCAGAAGCGTTCTTCTTCCTTACAGATGTTGATGCCCAAGAAAAACCGGATTGCCATCTATGAACTCCTTTTTAAGGAGGGCGTGATGGTAGCCAAGAAGGATGTCCATATGCCTAAGCACCCAGAGCTGGCCGACAAGAATGTGCCCAACCTTCATGTCATGAAAGCCATGCAGGTGAGGGAGAGGCTGTTGGAAGCGGGTTGAGATGGAATGGGTTTTTCAGTAACTTTTAGGGCAGATTGCGAGGAGAGGTCACAACCGTGAGAACTGCTTTCCTTGAAGGACAGTGAGATGGATACACTGTGAAAATCTGTTTGTGAAGATCCAAGCTCCTAGTTGTGTCTTAACCTGCCTTCCAGTCTCTCAAGTCTCGTGGCTACGTGAAGGAACAGTTTGCCTGGAGACATTTCTACTGGTACCTTACCAACGAGGGTATCCAGTATCTACGTGATTACCTCCACCTGCCCCCTGAGATTGTGCCAGCCACCCTGCGCCGCAGCCGTCCAGAGACTGGCAGACCTCGGCCCAAAGGTATGGTGCCCCAATAAATGCCTTCAGTCTGTTCGGGGTAGTTTCTTCTGTGTGAGGGACAGAAGTGCTCTTCTGACACTGGTGGCAGCTTTAGGGGGACTCTAGCGCGTAGACCTTGCCTATGTCCTAGAACCTTTGTCCCTTGGCTTGGACACTTAATAGAAATAGACTCAGGTCTCTGGGCCATCTGTGAGATGGGATTAAACACAAATAGAATATAAGGCTGTGGCGTTCTTCCCCAGCACCTGTGCAAATATCTACGCATGTGGTAGAGCATGAGAGTAAGTTCAGCAGTGAGAAGTTGTCGCAAAAGCTGTTTACCACATGGGAAAGAAAGGTAGAGTTTTGTGTAGTTTAATGAGCAACAGGAGCAAAAATTGTAAAAGAAATGGAGGAGAACTGATGAGTTTATGCTCATGATGTGAAAGGATATGCATCTGTTGGTATGTGGGGATTACCTTCTGACTCTTGAGATCACTACTGGCTCACAGTTGTGTTTTGTCAAGGTTGTGGTTCTTTGTCACATGAACTTTGTAGGAGCAGCAGGGTTCGTGGACTTGGGGTGATGAGCTTCAGAGAGTCCTAAACTTAATCAGAGGGTCTAGGTCCCCCTGGAGAGTGACGTGATGGAGCCCAGTAATCTATTTGTTTTTGTTTTTGTTTTTTGAGTTGGAGTCTCACTCTGTCATCCTGACTGGAGTGCAGTGGCCGCTCCCAGCCACCACAGCCTCGCCTGCTGGGCTCCGGCGATCCTTCGCCTCAGCCTTCCAAGTAGCTGGAACTACAGGCGCGTGCTACCACGCCCGGCTCATTTTGATTTATTGTAGAGATGAGGTCTCGCCAAGTTGCCCAGGCGGGTCTCGAACCCGCAATAATCTATTTGTCATAGCTCCCTAAGAGATTCTGGTGCTTAGGTAGTTTAGTATCTTTTGAGCGAAGGTTTTCTACTGCTTCTTGGAATCACGTGGGGGGAGCATAGCGATGTCTATCTGCACTTCATAGGTTTTTATAGTTGGGCCTGGCATTTATTTTTGTTATTTAATACATGATTTTCTCAAAATAGATTGAGAGTAAATACTTATTTAAAATAGTTCATATTCTAATCATGCAGACGCCAGGAAAGTTCCAAGGTAACTGTTACAGAGAATATTAGATTGAAAACAGGATCGGTTTTTTTGGCCTTCAGGGAACCAAGTTCCCACATTGCCTTATGTTCAATGTCGTTTACTTTCTGTAGGTCTGGAGGGTGAACGACCTGCAAGACTCACAAGAGGGGAAGCTGACAGAGACACCTACAGACGGAGTGCTGTGCCCCGTGAGTAGTGCACCATCCACACTGGGGTGTTGGAGTAGAATCTCTGGATTCTCAGAGTTGTCCCTGGGGCTCAGCCCTTGAGGATGCCAAGGTAACCAGGCAAGGTTCTTGGTTTCAGGCTCCAGATCATCAGAACTTCTCGTTCTTTGTGCTTCTTCCCTTGTGTAGGGATTTGATAGACAGGAATCAGGAGGAAGGACCTCTGAGTTGGAGGCACTTAGTTAAAGACTTGAACTGAGCAAAACTGGCAACTTTCAGGAAAGCAATTTTTTTTGGTTCCAGGTTGTGTTCTGTGTTATAAGCTTCATAAGGGCAGGGCTCACTTAAGTTCATTGCCCTATTTTCTTTTTTTGAATTGGAGTCTCACTCTGTCACCCAGGCTGGAGGGCAGTGGAACGTTCCCAGTCACTGCAGCCTTGACCTGCTGGGCTCAGGCGATCCTTCTGCCTCAGCCTTCTAGATAGCTGGAACTATATAGGCACGTGCCACCACGCCCAGCTAATTTTTTTGGTTTATTGTAGGGATGAGGTCTCACCAAGTTTCC